>CAEGAF010038286.1:0-16954 GCA_903067075.1 Micropoecilia bifurca | reverse complement strand
ACTGCTCCAACTACGACTACAACTGCACTTCCTCCAACTACAACTACTCCAACTACGACTACAACTGCACTTCCTCCAACTACGACTGCTCCAACTACGACTACAACTGCACTTCCTCCAACTACGACTGCTCCAACTACGACTACAACTGCACTTCCTCCAACTACGACTGCTCCAACTACGACTACAACTGCACTTCCTCCAACTACAACTACTCCAACTACGACTACAACTGCACTTCCTCCAACTACAACTGCTCCAACTACGACTACAACTGCACTTCCTCCAACTACGACTATACTTCCACCAACTACACCTCCACTTCCACCAATTACAACTACAACTATACTTCCTCCAACTACACCTCCACTTCCTACAACTACGACTGCACTTCCTCCAACTATGATTGTGTTCCCACCAACTACCAACCAACCTTCTGCCACATCTGCACCAGGCCCATGTAAGTGTGACTGAAGCTGAAGTGAGATGCGTCACCTAACCTGGTAAATTAGTAGTTTCTCCGCGTCCCTTGGACCTACACAGATATATTTATAGATTGCAGTAGAAACGTTATGTACCAACATGTCTTTTCTTTAGGTGTGCTACTATAAGTAATGGCAGGGAGCAACATTTACATTCTTCTTCTTCTTAAAGTGCTCTGTCTTTGTCCCTGGAACTTAAAAAATGGCCTTTTGAAAGTTTCTATCCTCATATTGTTTGACGGTATAATATTCGTCATAAACTGCTATTCTGCATCCTGAGCAGCATCTTCTCTCCATCATTACCAGCACTTTGAGTTTCTGTGTAATGAGTACAGATTACATTACAAAAATCAGGAAGAAAAGCAGGAAACCATAGCAACAAGCCAGTTACTGGTTGCTATGGTAATAAGAGCACAACAACAACAACAATAACAATAACAATAATAATTCAATTTCTGTGACTAAAGTGAAAAATGATCATTACTATCACTGTTAACTTTTAACATATAATTAGTTTAAACACCAGGAAAACAGAAACTAAATTGCATTTCAAAACAATGGAGTTCAAATGGGAGCTAATGGACAAAGGGACACTTATTTTTGCATTTGGTTTAAAAGGAATATTAAAAATTTAAATGGGGAAAAGATGACAAAAAACCTCAAACTCATCCCAGATACATGATCAATGATCCTTATTGATTAATGATCCTGTTTTAAGTAGTAATGCTGACTCTCTGCTTCTTCTAGATTATGTTTTGGCTCTGAATGTAAAGATCTCCACTTCACTGTCACTGGAAACTGACTCTGCAACCATCGCCAACCTGGTCAGTAACGTTAATTATAACAGTCAGTTTCATCCTAGTCTGCCAGGTTGTGTTTCTCCTGCAGTAAATTACTTTTGTTTTTCTCTCTTGTGCATTGTTGTTATTCTTCCTTGACAAAATATTATTTTAACTTAGGGAAACTGTGTTTTGCTGTGCAGATCAAAGATGAGCTGGAAAATTATTCAAAGCTCAACTCTGATTTTTAGCATAAAACTGTGGTTTAGTTTTGTTCTGTGTGACTTATTGATTATATAATATAAAACTGATGTCATGTTTTTTCCTCTCCAGATCAAACAGGAGCTGAGAAGACAAGGGCTTCCTTCTGACATAATAGTGAAGCTGCTGAGCAGTGGTGGAGTGAGAGTCACAACTACCTAGTGGTCAAAAGATAGAATAAATACAATCTTTGCTGGGAAATGTGTTTTCTGTAACTGCTCATCTTTCTTTCATCATCTATTATGGGGTAAAACTTATTCTATTTAATGCATATGAAAAGTTAATATTGTTGTTTTGAATGTGAACAAATACTGTAAAGTCAAAATGTTCTTAAGCGTATAATTTCTAATTATTTGTCACTAAAGCAAATAGAATAAAACAGAATAATAAACAAAATAAAATGACGTGGTACAACTGTTTCTTGGCCTAATAATATCAACTTTTTTAAAAGAGACATGAATCATAGACTCATTTCATGATGGTAAAATAAAGTTTTTCTGCTTTCCTTGCTGTAAAAGGCTCTTTGTTTTTACGGATGGATCTTGATGACAGTGGCTGCAGTTTTTAGAACTTTGTTTGCCAGATACATCCTGTCATGATGGAAAAGCTGAAGAGGTGAAAGTTGGAAGATTATTATAAAGATGCTAAAGATTTGGATTCTACTCTAAAGTTTACATACGCTTATAAAATTTTAGGCTTTAAATCATTAGATCCATCCATTTTCTGCCCCTTATCCGGGTCGGGTCGCGGGGGCAGCAGCTTCAGAAGGGAGGCCCAGACTTCCAGCCACTTCTTCCAGCTTCTCCAGGAACCCCAAGGCGTCCCAGCAGAGAGACATCGTCCCTCCAGGTGTCCTGGTCTCCTCTGACTCCTGGTGGGACCTGAACTCCTCACCAGGGAGGCTCCATCCTGACCAGATGCCTCAACTGGCTCCTCTGGACATGGAGGAGCAGCGGCTCGACTCTGAGTCCCTCCTGATGACTGAGCTTCTCTCTCTAAGGGAGCCCAGCCACCCTGAGGAGGAAACACATTCTGAAACTGGTTAGTAACGTTAATGATAACAGTCAGTTTCATCCTACTCTTCCAGGTTTAGTTGCTCCTGCAGTAAATTACTTTTGTCTTGTCTCTTTTGTGCATTGCTATTCTTCCTAGACAAAATGTTACTTTAACTTAGGGAACCGTGTTTTGCTGTGCAGATCAAAGATGAGCTGGAAAGACTCGGCTGCCTCCAGATGTTAAAGCTGCTGAGTGACAGAGTGGTGAAGGCAACAGCCTGAATCTGAGCCTCGGTGGGACATGTGGTTAGAAACAGAGTTTTCTTCAGTTTTTCATCAGATTTATGGGGTTATACTTACTTTATTGAACCACAATGAAAATTTATTATTCTTTAGTTGAATGTGAATAAATACTGTAAAGTTAGAATAATGCATAATATTTCCAGTTGTTTACCAATTAAAAAATATATAATATCGATGTCCTTTGGCCTAGTAATAGGATAAAGCCTTTAAGAAGACAGTTTTTGGATAAAATCCAGTTTCCAGAAGAGCTTGGTAACATAACCTTACATGTCATTTAGGATCCCAGACTCACTTCCTGATGTTAACATCAAGTTTTTCTGTATTCCTTGCATATTTTTGCTGACGGCATCAACTTTCTGTTTCTGTGGAGAATGAAGTTTTGTTAAAAGTATTTCATGCAGATACAGTCTGTCATGGTAAAAAAAGAAACACGAAGAGGTGAAATGTGAAAAGTTGTGGTTATGAACAAAACTTGGCATGAGAGGAATGAGAGGGAAGCTCCAAATGAAAGTAAAATATGAAATGCTGATGATTTTTGTTCAACTCAGAAGTTTCACCATCAACATGCAGGTGAAGAATTAGAAGCTTTACATAATTATTTGATATATTCCCTCTTGTATTGCTGTGTTTTTATTCTGACCATGTCAGAATAAAAACAGAGAAAATGGGGAAAAAGGTTTTTTTTGTTTTCCTTATGTTTATACAATAAAGTTTATGATTGAAACATGATAAGTTTCAGAGGAATCCTTCAACATTTGGATCAAATTATAGCTTCTTCTGTGTAATAAAATGGATTTTCTTGTATTCGTGGAAAAAATCAAGATGTAAAATCTGTCCCTGTTCAGATCATGTTTTATCTTTTGAAGTAATTCCTGTTAAGGAAAAAAAAGGAAACCTTCCCCACATGTGACATGAATCATCAAAATTTTATGCAATAAGAGTAAAAAACCAAGAGGCCAAACCAACGGTGTGTCTGAGCTGGATCAGGTTCTGCTGGCACATTCAGGCGGGTTTTAAAGGAGGTGAAGTGATGAATGTGACTCAGTAAGAGGTGAGACTGTGTGACTCATTATGCTAACATATGTGCTGGCAGAACAACGACAGAGACAAACAGAAACCTGTTCTGAGAAATGTAGCAGTTAAAACTGATGAAGTAAGCAAAAGGAAAAGGCTCAAATAAATTCACCAAGAAACAAATATTTAATCAACAGAGTTTACTTGTGTAGCACATTTCAGAAACAAGGCAGTTCAAAGTCATAAAAATACAAAAACATAAAGTCATAAAAGACACAGTGAACAATTTTATCATCATTATTGCACATGAAAATGTTGGTCAATGTTTAGTTTATTAATATTCAAAATCGACTCTAAACAGCTGGGATTTTAGTCTAGATTTAATGGAACTCAGTGTTTCAGCTGTTTTGCAGTTTTCTGGAAGTTTGCTCCAAATTTGTGGTTCTCCATGTTTGGTTCTGGTTCTGGGGACGCAGATCAGAACCAGAACCAGAACCAGGGAGTTTATAAACTAACAACAATATTTTAAAGTCTATCAATACAGTGAACATTTGGAAAAACACCCGCAAAAAAAATCATAAACATAAAACACAAACAGAAATATTGTGTTAAATTTCACAAATACCTGAGTTTAAATGAGTCCCCATGTTGAATTAAACTCCTGTGTAATTTGTTTTCGCTGCATTTCAACACCTTCCGCCCCAAAGACGCAGCAGACGGCGACGTTTCCTCATTCCAGGTCAAGTCCGTTTCCTTTGTGACTTCATCCCGTCTGACCTTCAGTATCTGTGATGCTTAGCAGACAAAGAGGGAAGGAGTGGAGTTTCTTCAAGCATGAAGCCTTTTGTTTCCAACAACATCCAGTCTGTGCATAGAGGCATTGATTCAGTCAACATGTTGTCCTCTGTGCTGCTGCTGCTGCTGCTGATCAGCGGCTCACAGGCTGATTATTATGGCTTCGTCTACAGCTTCTCCACCAAAGACGTCCAGGCAGCTGGATTCCCAGTGAGTTCAAACATTTCATAGCTTTTTGTTCCTTTTGTATTTTGTTAAACTGTCTTCCTTTTGATCCTCAGACCGTTGCTCGCTACCTGTACAGCTTCAGCACGTGTGCAGAGGTTGATGCTCAGGTCTGTGGAAACAGCTGCAGTTTTTCAGAGATAACCTTGAACAAAATCCAGGAAATCAGCGGCGAATGGTGTCAGAAGGAAAGGCTGGTTACTGGTGTGAGCAATGGAAGTCAGCTGAGTCAGTTTGGGTGAGTTCACCTCAGAGTGACACCTGGTTATAAACTCAGAACTGATCAACAGAAAGATTTTTAATCAGTTTTCTGCTCCTGAAGGTTTATTCAATTACATTAAGTTGAGAAACTGTTTTGAAAAAATGTACTTTGAGGAGTATTTTTGTACTTTTTGCCATTACTTGGGTGATTTTATTGTGAAGTATCTCTACTATACTTGAGTAAATTTCTGGATTTTCTGCCCACTGAATGAAAAATAAACATGTTTTAACAAGAAATTCACCAGACTCAGACACTCACCTGCAGTTTTTATCAAAGTTTCATAAGTATTTCACTCAAAGAAACTGATTTTCCTGATTTTGTTATTTTTTGTTACATGAATTGTTGCCATTTTCATCCTGAAAATAGCAAACTTTCCCTTTATATTTTGATTCATCTGATTTTTAAATAATAAATTACTGATAATTTGATCAGTTATTCATTAGACTTTTCACCAAATACTTTCTTACTCTGGCTTCAGTAATTTCTTGGATGGATCCTTTATACCTTTAATGTCTGAGTGCTTCTGTTACTTAAGTAATTTTTTTTTGTTTCTCTGACACCTAGTTACATATGAAAACTTTCTAATTTGTCCTCCTGTAGGTTTTCCGGTGGAAACTGGACAGACAACAGGAACGGGATTGTCTCGTTCAGAGTCCAAGTGCAGGACGAGGAAGGAATCCGCTCAGATACCGGCAGACCCAACACATCTCCACTGACCACAGTCCTTCCTGTTCTCAGGTGGTTCCTCTTTTTCCCTTCTTGATATTTGCGTCAAATATCATCACTAAACCTCAGTATTATTTTTGGTCTTAATTGTAAATCAAACCCATCTTCAAATGAATGGATGAAGGAATGAATGAATCAATTTTTTCTTGACAATAACACAAAATAATGTTAAGTTATTTAACCAAAAAACATGATAAGTTAGTACTTAGACACGTCCATGTGTATTTTGGTAATCTAGCATTTCCTTTCACATATTTCCAACATTCCCGCTTTGCTAAAGTCTTTATTTAAAGACACACAAGGAAATGTTTTATGACATAAATGATGTATTGAAGGAGATAATTGGTTCTGTTAGGGTAAGTCCCATGGCTGAGTGTTTCCTTAAAGGACAAAATGCTTTTTGGCAGCAGAAACAAAACAATGTGGAGGAAAGAAATGCAGAACCAATCAGTCAAGATACTTGAACTTTCTTTTATACTGTGATCAAACTGAGGGTTTTTCTGAACTGATAGGATCAAAACGTGGGTGTAAAGCATTTGTTGTTGTTGCTGCAGAGTTCCTTCCAACTGTCAGAGAAACATCAGCTTGTTGGCATTTGACCCAGACGGAGATGAAATAAGATGCAGAGACGCACAAAATGCATCAGAGTGTGACGTCTGCACACCGGCACCAGTCCTCAACCTCTCACCCGTAAGTAACACCTGGATCAGGTCTAACAACAGATAACTAATTATCCTTCAATAACTGAAGACAGTTCAAACAAACAGGTCTAACTCACCCAGGTTAAAACTGATCAACCAACCAAACTCTGAGGTTTTCAATGACCTCTTAGTTTTTTCCAGAGCTGTAAATGTGACTCAGCCTGAACACTGTGAAACCCAAACAGCTGATCGTTTTCCACATGCATGTTTTCACTCTGTGGAGATGGAACCTCATCAAACTTCCCAGCATCCTTTTCAGATTGGGAGAAATAAAGGAATTTGTTACAGGAAAATTGTTGCGTTTGACTGAAATCTGCATCCTCTGCGCTCACAGAATCAGCCGCCTTGATGTGTTTGGCCTTTAGGGTTCCAGCCTGTGTAAACACATTGCAGTGATTTTAGCTGAAACTCTTTCTGCTTCCTTGCAGTCGTGTGCTCTGACCTTCAGCCCCACCAGCAGCAGTGATGAAGGTTCCTACGCTGTGCAGCTCATGATGGAGGACGTTGCTGGACAGACCATCACTTTGACTCAAGCAAACGGTGGAACGTCGCAGAGGCAAGCAGGAGACGTTCTCAGCAAGATACCCGTCCAGTTTGTTTTCAAAGGTACAACGTTAGGCTTTTATTAAACTATTTTACATAAAGTTACTCAAGTCTTCTTGGTCCACTGTAATGAGATGGGTGGTGCTGGATTGTAAACCATGAATAAGTCTACTTTTTAAGTTCTTTGCAGATTTTGAAGTGTAGATTCTACGTTTTCTATGATGGAAAACATGGAAATAAAAAAATAATTCCTCTACTACAAGCATATTTTTACTTTAGAATCACAGTAAAAGGAATATAGACTTGAACTGCTTTGGCAGAAACAAATATTTTCAGTCAGTCAAAGAAAGCCTGATGTAAATAATCATTTTATTTTCTTTGCTAAGGTGCAGCTAGTCAACATGGGGTGCAGTGGTGCTGGTGATACGCTATGTATTATAATAGTGTCCTAAAAACAGACGATCGCCCTGAGAAACTGAAAAATATTCCTGCAGACATGAATTCCTCAGATCATATAACTAATCCTGGTATCTTTAGCTTTTCTTTTGACTGATCTAGTCTTACACTAAGTACCCGTTGTTATTTTTAAACACAATTTTTGGTAAGCTACCTGTCAGCGTCACATTTTGAGCTCAAATAAATGATCATTTACTGTATATGCGGTATGTCGAGGACCACCAGGGTTTCAGGGGCCACAGTTTGAGAAAGACTGATCTACAGTGACACACCGACACCTGAAGTGACTCTAATGATGCACTTTATGGTGTTTTTGTTGCAGTTGATCCTGTTGCCCCGTCCTGCACTGAAGGCGTCTATCTGCCCAGATTCCTGCCTCCAACTCCAGACAACGGGGCAAAACTCAGCGCCTCCATCAATCAGACCCTGGAAATCAGTGTCAGGGCCGAGGCAACGCAGTCTGAGTAAGAGAAAGCAAAACCTGTTCCAAAGAGGCTGAGCTAAACACAAACAAACCGATAGAAAGAACTGGTTCAGGTAGACAGGTTTGTTGAGACGGGACTGAGCTTAAAATAGGAACAAGGGGGAGGATTGAACTAGACTGTTTTCATTATTAGTCATTCAGCAGGTTTAGTTTCACTGCGAAGATGTAAAGTTCTGCATGGCGGTGCAGAAATCAGGGGTGTCCAAAGTGAAAGTGCGGCCCGGGGGCCGTTTGTGGCTCTTGGACTGCAGATGGAGTCTTTTAATTTGTGATCAGGGTAAAAATTGCTATCAGCATAATTTTTGCACAGGAAAATGCAAAGTATTTACGTTTTTATAATCAGGTTTTAACAAAAGGTAAAACCTAGTGGGTGGATGCATCAAAACCAACCACTTTCTTCTTGAATTTGGCTAAAACTAACAAATGTTTTGAAACAAAGTGACCCACATCCTGTTTTTATCACTGAAAATACATTTACTCAATCGAGCCCAAGACAAAAAGAAAACTAGATGTGTTTCTTTTAATACAGCAAACGTCAAATCACAGTAGTAAAGTTTCAGAAAAACTTAATTTTCCTTCGAATTTTCTTCTAGAAAACTTAATAGTTTTCTAGAAAATTTCAGATTAATCACAAAATTAATCACAAAAGTTTTTGGCAGATATATGATCCTTTTTTTTATATCTACAACGGCCCAAATCAGCCATTGCAAAAATAATTTCAAGTTTTGGACTAACAATAAATATCAAGCTACTTTATTTACTTAATTTTAGGTTTGTTTGGTTTTGTTTGGCCCATGATTACTTTTGTTACCCCTGACGATAAGGTTTGGATGCCCCTGACATAAATCGTCTGTAGGTGTGTGTGGCTGTCTGTCCTGTGTGTCTCTGTGATGTCCAGGATGTGTCCTGCCTCTCACCCAATGACCGCTGGAAAAAAAAAAATCGCTGCTTCCAGCTGCCAGTCTCCTGTCTGCAGCCCTACAAGCATAACTGTGTATAGATGATGGATGGATGGACCAAGGGTCCAATTTAAAATGTAAAGTTGTGTGGAAATTCTGGAAATATCACCCAAGACGTCTGATTTTTGTGTCTGAAGGATCACTGAGCTTCTGTTCAGCGGCCCACACAACGTGATCAGGAGCGAATCAGGACCAGGAGCCTTCAGCCTGAGATGGACGCCGTCTGACCTTGAAGGAGGACTGAACCATCCCATCTGTTTCATCGTCCGGGCAAAGTCAGTATCCACTCTCATTAATATTGTACTATAACATGAAAGTAATTAATCCTCGATTCAATTCCAGACCTTCAAACCTTTGCTGCATGTCTCTCCTTCCTTTTTCTGACCATTTCCTGTCTGATGGCTGTAAACTAAAAGATCTCAAAAAGAAAAGAAACTCTTTGTGGCAGAAAGTCAATAAGGGACAATCTCAGTAAAATGTCCCTTCAGATTGTTGACAGACAATCTGCAGTTTGTGATTTTCAATCATTTTTTCAATAGCAAAATATTCACAAGATCAGAGGAGAAGCAGTTTATTATGATCATCTCAGATTATTTCCGGTTGGACTCATCTGTAACGTTCGACCGTCCAACATGTCTTCACTTCAAGAAGTTACTGTACAGCTTTGAAAACAAATAAAAAAATCTAATAAGATTTTATTTGTATTGCTCTTTAGATCACAAAAACACAAAAGTGAACAATTAAAACATGACATTTACATTTACTAATAAGACAGTGTAACTGTAACTACAGCAATTAATGACCTTTAAATTGTTACAGAACAACATGATGTCATTGTTTGATAAATTAAAGAATTAATATCACTTTAAACCATTTTCATTTTCTTTTAATTGATTTACTTTTAATTTAAGTAGGTAATAAGTACCTAATTAATATAAGCATTATTTTTATTCCTGGCTTTGCTCCAGCAGACACCAAACTCCAAATCTCCTCCCAACTGTTAAAAATATCAACTTTTCAAGGATTTATTATAGAATCTCTTTCAATAGTTTGAAAAACTGATAAGTGTAAAGAAAACAGAACTACTTTCAGATAATAATAAAATATACTGACATTTGATGCAATGTGACTAAATATGAAAATAAAACAGTGTAAATATTTCTTTAGATTGTGGATATTAACACAGTGACTGATTGTAAACTGTATTTAAAATGTTGCTAAAGTTTCTCTGACTTTCTCCCACAGCTTCTCTAGCTCTGTGTTGACCTCTGACCTTCGCTGCGTCATTGTGACGGTTGGAAACAGTGAGTGGAAACCTTCAATCTTTATCCAGTTTTTAATTTGCTGACATTTTTACCCAACTCGTCTGATTTTGTTTTGCTGATCTCATGTTTTGTCAGCTGTAACTACAACTGGACCCCCTTCCAGTGCAACAACAGTCAGATCACCAATGACCAGCACCAGATCCATCAGTACCTCTGCAAACCAAACAACACTTGATCCTGGACCATGTGAGAGTTTCCCTTTTACAGAGGAAGCTGTAACTGGGATGTTTAATCTGAAATAGGTTTTAATCTGAACTAACCTGTGCTAAATTTGTGTCCTGATCTTCTAGATTATGTTGTCGCCTTGAACGCAAAGATCTCGGCCGCCGTGTCTCTGATAAACGATAAGGAGGCCCTGGCACAGCTGGTGAGTAACAACAGTCACAACTTAGGCTGGTTTTTATGTGACGACCTTCTGTGATTTTAATTTCTCTATTGGTTTGGATCGATTTAGACAGCAATAACTATTATATGCTGTTTTTGACATCTGATTATTTTCTGATCTAATCAAAGAAAGATACTAATCTTTCTTTGATTAGATCACTCTTGTCTCTGTTTTTCTTCAGCTCAGTCCTTCTTAGTGTTTCTATGTCTATTTCTTGTTACTCCAGTTTAATTGTTTCTTATGTTTAGTTATTTTTGTTAGTTTTATTTCTGATACCTGATCGTGTGCAATATGTCTCTTCCTCTTTCTTTCTCTCTTTCTTCACCTGCAACTCATCTACTCATCAGCTCATCTGGTCTTTTGTTCATAATTCAACCTCCCAATACTTAAGCACTTCATTTTCAGTCACTCCTTGCTGGTTCCCCATGTTAAACCCTGTTACTGTCTGCATTTTTCCATCATTTGTTTCATTTGTTTTTTACTTGACTTCTCTGCCATTCTGCATTTCAGTCCACCATCAAAGCACACATCATGAAATTAACTGCGATCTATTAAGCTTAAAACACATTTAAAATTTGTTCTGCGCACAAAAACAAATCAATAATGTTTAAGTTAATGCACAGATTGTATCTCAGTTGAACTCTGTGTTTTCTGTTCCAGATTAAGGAAGAACTGATCAGCTATGGGCTGCCACCAGACATCAGTGTCAGGATCTTGAGCAGCGGTTCATTGGAAGTAACAGCTGCCAGATAGTGGCGACTTCTTGCAGGAAAACGGTTTTCGTGACTCGTTGAATCAAGATTTTATTTTTCACACTCTTTGTAATCAACCACATTTATGACGCTTTCTGCACAGGATGTTAATCATCAAAATATTCAATTTCATTTTGTTTGTTTTTTTGGGAAATGAATGCTAACAGACTGAAGTAATACAGAAAAAAGTTAGTTTTTCAATAAAATAAGTATTTCAAAGTTAATGTCAACACATGGTTGGGGGTAAATACCAACTTTATGTCCATTGTATTGTCTTAAACTTTTCTAGTTGAATCTGGAAGGGTTGCATTCATCTCATAAAAGTCTTTGAAAAGAAATTTGTCTCCAAAAATCTCTTATCTTATTTTCTGTTATTTGAAATAACATTAAAAAAATAATGACGTATCAACTTTCAGAGTAGGAAATATTGGTCCAGTGATCTAAAAACACGAGTTTCTCACTGTTTTTACTGATCTGATTGTTTTGTAGAGCATTTCCTCGTCTCAGCTGAACTCCACGTGTGGCAGCTTGTCTGATACAGCAGAAGCAACTTCTTTGGAAGAATGAAATTCTTTTTTCATTTGAAAACTTAAACACTTTCTTAGAAAGTATAAAACTGTGGAGTCTCATTAGTTTTACTAATTTAGAGCACGCTTAGAAAGTCCAGAGGAAACTTATCTAGCATCCCAGAAGTCCAGAGGATACGTGGTACTTTTTTTAGCAACCCAGAACAGAGATTAGAACAAACTTAGAATCCACAAAAACTACCTTAGCAAATACTTTCCTATTCTTCGAAAACAGAAAAGGATTTAGATCTCAGGATACTTACTGATGCTGATCTACCAACACTGAATAGAAGATTCTAGTTTATTTACTTTGGATCAACATTATTAGCTTTTTCTTATTTTGCTCTTTATTGTTGGTTTGTTACTTTGTTTGTATTTCCTTTTAATTCCTGTAAAGCACTTTGTATTTCTTTATTGCTGAAAATATGCTACATAAATTAAATTACCTTTAGCTTTAAAATCCCCTGATTGGTAACAATATATGTTGGTTTTCCAACAGGAACCAGCAACATCTTCAGAAAGGTTGATATATTAATGCTTGGTCTGAAATATAAACTATTTATGCATTAAAAGATTAATATTTAAAATATTCAAGCACTAATTTTAGGTTTTGTCCTAATTGAAAACATGCTTGCATGGCACAGCCTTAACGTGAAGGCAGAATTATTCAAGTATTTTGTAAGAATCTGTTGTTGTTGTTGTTGTTGTTGTTGTTGTTGTTGTTGTTGTTGTTGTTGTTGTTGTTGTTGTTGTTGTTGTTGTTGTTTTAACCTTCCAGACCAGTTCAGACTTGCCTGCTCTTGCCTACTCTGCTTCCCCCTAGTGGAAAATTGTGAGAACGAAGCTTGATTCCTGCAGGAAAATGTTTGCTTTTCTGATTTCTTAAACATATTGCTGACGTTTTCATCAAATTAAAACATAAACTTTGGTTTTACTTTCACATTTAGAGTGTTTCTCATTTTTTATGGTGTAATAAGATAATTATATTTAAATGACAGGAGTAAACACAAGATGTAATTTAAAATTGAGACCAGAAGATGGAGGAAAATTGTCTTGCATATTGTTTCTCACTAAATACCCAGAGAAACAAAGTTCATATGAAATGTTAATACAACAAGCAGAATTTGTTTCTAAAAAGGAAATATAGATTCTGTAAAATCCACAAAATTTAAAAAAAACAACAAAATAGTCTCTTTAATAAAGGGTCAGAATTTAAATGGTTGTAATTAAAACTGATAATAAAATAGATAAGCCACTCTATTAAGAGCCATACTATAAACAAATGTTTCCCATAATGCAAGAGTCGATTAGCTCATAACATACATGGAATTATGAAAATACATAAAACTTAGAACATTAGATTGACTCAACTTGACATAAGAAAAAATTAATTCGAAATCATTTAAATTAGCCAGAGAGAATCAGCAGAAAGACCCCAATAATCAATCACTGTCATAAACTGATCAAAATCAAACTTCAAAGGAAATTAAGTCGACGTTGTGGTGAAAACGGTGAAATTTGATGCATTATGATTTATTTCTCAATGACTAGTTGAGTAGAGAATTATAATTGGTCAATTAAAAGAGAAAGGGTGAGAGTATAAACTAATGAGCATAATAAAAGCCGAATGATTCAGAGTGTAGTTATTGTGATTTATTGGTGCATAACAAACTATTGGTCTTCTTAAAATAATTACTTAATTGCTGATTACTTTACCACTTATAAAAGCATTTCTACGGGCGTGAAGCAGCTGGTGAAAATCTGCAGAAGTCATTAGGCGAAAGGTGAAACACCCTAACAGAAAAAAACACAAAATTACTGGAGATTTAGCCTCTTACTAATACTTAAAGCAGATTTTAAAAATCTAATTTCCTGGTGCTGGAGAAACTCTAGAAAGTGGTTTTGATTTTCCAAGAGATTTTTCTGAGTCATGTAATGAGGAAGTGGATTTTGTTTCTAAACCAACATTGAACAAAACAATTTCATGCAGAAAGAAATGCATGTCAGAGATTTATGTAAAAACACAAAATGATATTATCTTAAAGTGAAATAGAACCTGCATTCTTTTTCTGTCTTCTCTAAATCTAAATAAAATGAGAATAGTTCAACCTATCAGTAGAAAATGAATAAGACTAAAACAGCTTTATTTTAATCAGATAATAGTTTTGTTCTCTGACTGTGTATAAAGAAACATAATCTTCATATCTGCTTAGTGTTCAGTAAAAATCTCTGATCTTTACATCCCAGTTCCCACAAATGTTCACACACCAGGTGATTTCCTGGTTTTACCCACATGTTTAACAACATTCCACCGTTTTTGAGTCGAGTCCCAGTGAGGAGATAAGAAACGGAGGTGGAGAGAGGATTATAAATGTCCTTTGTCTCTGTTGTCCCCCAGTGACGAGACATTGACTCCTTCACCATGTTGCTCTCCTTGCTGCTGCTGCTGCTGCTGCTGGTCAGAGGTTCACAAGCTTCTCATATTCTGGGCGCCATGATGACCTACTACCCAAAGGAAACCTTTGCAGACGGCTCTGTCTCAGTAAGACCAGATTCTATGGCACATTTTGTATTTGGCTTTCAATATTTGATTGTACTCAAAATCACTCTGCTTTAAATCTGCAGGTGATCCTTCGATACAAGCTGAATTATGATTTATGCTCACATAGTGATACATGGGTATGTAGTGGGAACTGTGGAACACAAACCCAGACTCTCAATTTGTCTGACGTCGAGGAAGTAACTGGTGAATGGTGTCAGAGAGAAGGAGCCATAACTCATCTGCTCCCCAACAACACTGGATTTCAGACTGTGTGAGTCTTTAAAACATCACTCAGAATTAACCACATCTAGAAATTCACGTTCAAAACCTCATTCAAAGTTTTGAAAGTGAAAGTTGCTACTCATTCACTAGTATGTAGCATCTGAGACCTGATCAATAATGTCCGCTGCAGGTTGGCTAATGGAAGCTGGATCAATAACCTACAAAATGGGTATATAGTAAGGAGAGCTGTGACTGACGTGGAACTGAGGAATCGGTCCGACATCGGAAAACCCAACACGTCTCCACAGACCACAATCCTCCCTGCTCTGAGGTACGACGTGACGGATGGAGGCTTCACTAAACCCAGGAAATATGGATGTTTGTACATAAATGATACAGGCATTTCTCACAAGGAAGACAAGGCACAAAGGATTTAATTTGGTGGAAAAGTGTTTTTTCTCATTTTTATTATATTTGACAAAATTTGCTGGTATAAAAGAATCCACACCCTTCTTACTTACCGATGGAAAAGTCCTGTTTGTTTTTTTATTTTAATTTCTGAGAAGAGTTTTGAATGACTTCATTGGTATTTTTTAAAGTTTATCTTTGACAATTAGCGCCATGGATCTTGGTTGGGGGTCTTTGCCATCACCCTAATGTTTGGGTTCCTCCACAGATCTTCTGGTTTTACCTCAGGAAAACTGTTTCTGCAGCTTTATAGTAAAATCATCTTCAATCAATCAGGCAGATCAGTCGGCAACTTTAAGTGTCTGGGCTACGAGACAAAAACTCTACCAACTGAGCCACAAATTTAGGTTTGTGATGATGATATTATGGATGTTTTTTCTCTCCCAGAATTCCTTCAAATTGTGCAAAAACCATAGATTTATTGGCCTTTGACCCTGATAGAGACAAAGTGAGATGCAGATATGGAAACACATCAGATTCAGAGTGTGACCCGTGTTCACCGCCGTCTGTCCTCAGCGTCTCATCTGTAAGTAACAAGGTCACATTTATTGGTGATCCAAATAGCTGGAGAGAATGTTAATTATCTTTTAATAATTTTATAAATGTTTTTATTTTAAATAAACCTTTCTCTTACTTTCATTGAGTAATGAAAGTCATTCAATCTGGCAAACTTTAACACTTTTTACCTGATGATATTACAAACCTTTGATAAAAGTTTTTTTTTTTGTTTTGTTTTTAAACCAAAATAAATGTATGTGTTAAAAAACAAGCATCACTTTAGATGTTTTTGCTGTTTTTGATCAAATCTAGGTTTGCATTGGGTAAACAACTCCTACAAAACCTAAAAGTATAATTAGGTTTTCCTGCAGCATGTTATTGTTCACTGTAATTCATTTTTTACAGAGTGAGACCTCCTGTCTCAAAGACAGTACCTGAATAGAAATTTAGAAGCTTATGGATATGAAAAGGTGTAAATTAAGGCCATTAAGGACATTAATTTAACAGTGGAGCAACATCACCACTAGAGAAATGCAGACAGATCTTTACATTTTAACGATAGACATACACTGTAAAAAATATATATCTATATTTAGCAGTGATAAACAGTAAAAATGACAGGAAACATCTGTAAACTATAAAACAATTTAACACTGTTGGCTTGATGTGAGGTTGCTATAAATGAAATAATTGTTGAAAATATTATTGTTTGTTTGGATTGTTACATTCATTTTTACTTTAGGAAAAACATTTTCTTTTACAGTGAAACACAGACTCCAGAATCATGTTTAACCATAAAATCACATGGTGACTTTTTCCTTCTAACCATGGAAGTAAAAATGTTTTACTTTATTATTATGTTTGTATATAATGTCCAGATATGTAATTAAAGTTTTAGAAATGTACAAAACACTGTAAAAATGCATAGCTAATTGTTGAACATATTTAAACCTCGATGTGAGTTAACAGTTATAAAATATGACGTTTTTTCTCATGTTTTGTCTCCTTTCCGTCTCGTTGTAGAACTGCTCTCTGTCATTCAGTCCAACCTTCAGCAGCTCTGAGTTTCTATACGCCGTCCAGTTGGTGATGGAGGATTTTCCCACCCAGGACATAAATTTGATTCAAACTGACGGATCACAGGAGGTGAAAACTACCAATGATGCCATCAGCAAGATACCTTTACAGTTTGTTTTGAAAGGTACGAGCCC
>CAEGAF010038281.1:0-11425 GCA_903067075.1 Micropoecilia bifurca | reverse complement strand
ACAAAAGCCACAAATAACAGTTGGGCTTGACGACATTTGTTTTTCCAGCAACAAAATGCGCATCTCCATGCACTTTTTATGTTTCTGTCGCTGGTAACTGTCACAGAGTCTCTCCCAAAGACGCACAGAAGGAATAAAAATAATTACAAAAAAAATATTAATGCGCAGTGATTTGGATAAATAACTTTAATCTGATTACTGGATTTGAAATATGAACTTGTCAGATTATTCGTTACCGAAAAAGTGGTCTTACATTTTAATTCATCAATTTGAGACGTTTTAAGGCTTTAGTATTACATACAAGAATGTAAACTTTTATCAAGAATACGCAGGCTTTTTTTCATTCCACTCCACAATTAGAAACTACTTTGTATTTATTGTTGTATCAACGTTTGGAAAGTTTCAAGGCGAATCAGGACTTTGCCACAGCTCTCAACGCTCAAGAACTGCTCAGTCTACATCTTTTACCTGACAGTATCCGATCTTTGGGTTGCGGTGAGCGTAGGCGGTGAGGACTCGCCTGAGCGCGGCGATGCCGGTGGGGTTTTGGAAGGCCGGGTGGTCCGGCAGCGAGCGGTGCAGGTCGCGCTCGATCTCATCTGTAGCTAGGTTGCTGTGGCCCATCGACTTCTGCACCAGGCCGGCGTAGTAGCCCTGGTGGGAGTCCAGCTCGGAGCACGCATCTGCACAGGAACAGACGGGGGTACAAGAAAACAACTCTCACTACGCTGAAGTCAAGACGAGCTTTGCTGCACCGCTGAAGGAAGCGAGCGACAAATATGGCGCGGTTTCTGACACGCATGTTTTGGCTTCTGGACTGAACTGAAAAAGTGAAAAACAATGGAGAATTCACCGCTTCAGCTTCGTAAGGCGGCCAGACGATCAGGACAGGGCAGATTTCGGTGACGTCACACCGTTACTCTTCACCCGCCTCAGGGCACATCAGTATTCCCACATTTGGAAAATTACAGAAACATTGATGCCGGTTCCTCAGCTAACACCAGATACTGTTTAAAAGCTATACTTTTGGAAACAAAAACCTAATCTTTTCCTTGAAAACACTTTTCACAGTTTGATATGGTGTAAGAGGAAATGTTCAATGAAAAATTTGCATGACAGGTACATCTTCTACTCAGTTTCAGGTTTTTTTTAAACCAGTTCTTCTTCACTGCTGGCTGAGGCTGCTTCAATACGAGGAAGTGTGACTGAACACAGGAAGTGACCACAGACCAAAATGAACCTGCTAACTTCAGATCTAGTTGGAAAGGTGCCAGGGGCTCTGAATCTAAAGGAAGGAAGAGGATGTGAAGGTAGGAACCCATCTCCATCTGCACTTCTCTCTGTATGCAGACCCGTCATTACAAAGTGGTTTTAGTGACATCAAACTTTATTGAAGAGCTCAACCTCTGCAGGCCCAAACAAGCAAATGTTTTTCCAAAACATGCAGTGTTCTCAAAATCTTCCTCACCCCACAGACGCATCTGTTGATTTGTTTAAAAAATAAATTGAAATAAATTCAGATTTATTTATTTTTTTGCAGTTGTACTGAAAGTTTTGCAATTTGGGCAAGTTTAGTCCATAAGTTATTGTTTCAGTTTCATCTAGGAACCTTAAAGCTGCAGCACATTGTTTTCCTGGGGTATAGATGAGCTGTGACACAGCACACGCAAAGTGTCAATTAGTCTTTGAATTGCAAGTAGATTTTAAATTAAAACTAGTAGACGCCACAAAAAATAAGTCATCACTGGATTGTTGAGCGAAATAATGATCTAAAACACAGAAACAAGTTTGGACATTGCAGTTCGGAAAACTAATAAATGTAATAAACGCTTTAATATTTTCCAGATGTTTCACCTTCAGCTGATGGTACTTGGGCTGAAACAACCAGCTGGCTTAATCGTGATTATTCGATTATCAACTAATTTAGTAATTGATTAATAAGGAGCATAAGTCAATCCAAAAGTGCACAAAATTATACACATTTTGCATTTAATATAATGTTTATCTGTAAAGATGTTCTACCCACATCTCCTTGTGAGGCAAAGGTTTAGCTTCACTCAGTTCAAATTCACCCAGAGAACACAAAAGTCATTTTAGGCAATAAAATGTTTGTTTTTCTTAGTTGAAAAAGGAACTTAATTACTTATTTAGTTTAGTTCATTTGGTTAAATAAAAATGCAAATAGTTGTGAGAATATCTGATTACTAAAATAATTGTTAGTCGGCGCTCTAGATGCTACAAAACTGAAAACTTGCTTTATTTTAACAGATGTGTAAAAACCTTTTAGGGTGCCGAGTATCAACATTAAACTTTTAAAGTCCACATCCTTCCCTCCAGCTCCACTTCAGCCTCCTCTTACCAGAAAACATCATCCACAGCTCCCCTCGCAGCGACTCTGGGATCCCCATGGCGACCAGCTTCTGGATCTTCTCGGTGCGAAACATGTGAACGCCGCGGCCAAACTCCGTGAAATGGTCGTCCCACAGCCGCTCCTTCACCGGCTCCATGCTCTGACAGAAACAAGCCAACACTCTTACGGACAAAAGGAGTTTTTAAGAGACGCTGATTTAAGGGACGGCAGGGAATCACAGAGAGAAGCATTTTGCTTCTTCTTCTTCTCACCTTGTTGCCGTTGTCTCCCGGCCGGCTCTGGTGGAAGGCCGTCATGAGAGCTTCACTGTAGACGGTGTTGCGGAGGACCTGCTCCTCCACCTCCTCCTCGTCCGAGAGGCCGGTGTCGTAGTAGAAGGTGTAGTAGGGAGTCGGGGAGGACTGAGGGAGGCAGTGGAGATGCTACGTTTGAGTTGTGTCAGCGCCGTTCAACTTTAGGCGTTCATTTCAGAGAGCAGCTGTTTTCGACAGGTTCTCAATTTTGAAATTGGCAGAGGTAAATAAAAGCAAACCAAGCTGAAAGAAGAAATCCTAGTCATAAGGAGCAAACCAGCCGCCTCACAGTCAGACAGGAAGTGACGATGTGAAAGGGAGAAAAACTGCTTCAAAAGCAGAAACCTGTGTTCTAAATGTTCGACATTTCATCTCCATAAAACGGTTTGCTTCCTCTAAACAGAAGCTTTACTGCAACAAAACTGTCATAAAATATCTACAAAGTAGTTCTTTATCAGGTAGAGTTCGGTTAGACCCGGATGGCGAACCGGCCAATCACATGGCAGCGCCTGTATGGAAGGCCATTTTAGCATAAAATACCAATGAATTATTAGAGATATACAAGATATCTCCAATTATATTCTGGCTACTTTAAGTGATGTCAGATATGAATTTAAGATATCTACAATAAATTTCTGACCATCTGAAGCACACATTTCAGACATCAACAATCAACTAAATTATAACTGACCAAACAGCTAGTTTTTGTTCTGACAGTCATAACTCTAATTGAAGACATCTTTAAAATTAAAATCATATAAAATCTATTTTAAGGCGGGAGATAAAAGTCAACTTGTGCAAATTAAATTACAAATATGTTGAAAGTAAAAACCTGGCAAAACTAAAATTACATCTTGAACATTTTCTATTCTGGACATCTTTTCTTATTCTGACATGTTGACTTAATATTCTGATTCATTTGTCCAATAGTAGAATATAGAAGATATATTTATAGCTCAACAAGCTGCCTGCATCTGTATCAAAAACTATCTTTTCTGTGTGCTCACAAAAGTATCTTCATATTTGACATCTCAAGGAAATGTTCAATTTAGTCTCTGTTAGTGTGAGACATTGGAATATTAAAATTGCCAGATCAAAGTCTGACTCATTTATGTTTGTGTATTTGGCCGCTGGATGCAGTCAGCGAATCGCTGATATGAGAAAACGTGTGATCAAATGATGTGGTCAAGTGACATGATGTAGAGTTTATGGGAGAGAGAAGCGGTCCGAGGACTCAACCATGTGGGACTCCTGTGGCAACATTTTATTGTTTTTGGGTTTTTTTGGTGGTTTCAAGCATCTAATAATCCACATGTGGAAAAAAAAAATTTTTTTAACCTGGACTGAATTATTCTACACTGCTTACAGATTCTTTGAGATTTGTAAAATGCCTGATTAAAAAAAGATGGAACTTTTACTTTCCAGTAAAAATATTTCTGAAACCTCGTTGTGATCCGTCCTCATGAACCTGCTATCAAGAACCGTCCTGCTTCAACCACACAACGCATCTCAGCACCGGTGCTGATTCATCCAACACTTTCACATCCTACGAAACGCCCGTCTGAACTCTCAGGTCTGCTTCTGTGTGCACTTTTGTGGAATCTTATGTTAACAAGGCTTTTGTTGCTTGGCAATTCACAAATTTAAAGAGAAAGCAGGATACAGGGACTTTTACTTTGACTTTTCCTTTGTTTGTTTTCAAGTTATAAGCTCTCGGATATTATACTCCTATGTCTTCCTTGTATAGACATGCTGTGCCGTCTCTCAGGACTGTGTTTCAGACTGAATGCCTCCTGTAGAAATATCTTCTGCTGATATTCAACTCCTGCTCGAACCTCAAAAAAAGCTCTGATCGCTTCATGAGAATCTCTCCATGAACACGACACAAATGCCCCTAAGTAGGGAGTGATGCTAAAGTCACACATTGTATTTATCGGAACTGTTGTCGGGTAGATTTACAACTTCACAAGAGGCAGCAGGGACAATCTGTAAGTGCAAAAATCTAGATGTGAAATCTCAGATTTTATGCCCGCTAAGAAAATTAAAGCATGAGAAGAAGAATTAAATGGCAGCAAAATATATTTATACAATCTGAGCACAGGAACAAACGTTTGAGAGCGAGCAGAAAATATCTGAGGTTAAAAAAACAAACAAACTGTTTTTTGATTGTGAAAGTACATATTTGAGCAAGAGAAGCACAATTTACAGCGTTTTATCGAAAACTAAGAATCCCACTTTATATGCTTCTCTTCCAAATGTCAAGTTTGTTTGTTGCCGACGTCAGAGTGGCTTTATTGGTCTGTTTAACGCCGTCCATAAAGAGGGCCTCTTCCTCTCAGCAGGTTTTAACTACTGCTGCTGCGTTCCAATTAAAATCTCAGATCTAAAGCTACATTACATACATCTAGATCTACATCACATACATCTATATGCTATCAAAGTATTGCTGATATGTGCACTTTTATATAAACGGCCACACAAGTAGAAATGCAGCGACGACGAGATGCAGATGTGTAGCTTGGAACGCTATGCGAAAACCTCCGACGTGAAATAATTAAAGGGAAAGAGAATCACAGAACAGTGAAACGGTTTTGCTGACATTCTCACCACACTCCTCCTGCTGTCCTTCCTGCTGCGAAACACAGAGTGTTTCCACTGCAGCGCGTGCAGCCTGGAGTTCATGCTCTCCACCAGGTCGTCACGGTCCTGCAGGTCGATCAGCTGGAAGGCCTTTTTGGTCCGCATGCTCACGATGACCGGGTTGGGAAGGGAGCTGGTGCTCTCTGCTTTTTCTATGGACAAAACCTGGTTGGGGGGGGGGAATATGAAGGAAAATGGGATCAATTTCTCCACACGGAACCTAAAACAGCAGATTTCTTCTTGTCTTCATGTGCGAAACGGAAAGCCAGTCAATCACCCCGAGTTAAATAAGTATCTTGTTCTTAGTTACACGAATCCAGCTGATGTATAAAACGTATTAGCATTTTAAAGAGATCAATATTGCAGTTTAAAATTTTACTAGAGGATTTGATAATAATTCAAGAAATAAAAATAGATTCTGATATAACAACTCTTCTGACTAACTGATCAGCATTTCAGCTAAAACTAAATTAGTTTATTCTTAAACTTTGTTTCTTAAAGTAAAATACGACAATGCAAGCATGATGCAGGAACATTAAAAAAATAATCTGGCCTATTCCTGTCACTATAGTACATTTTGCTGGATGATAAATTGTCCCAGAATTTATTGCGGTTTTGAGACCATTTTCAAGTAATATAACACTAATGCCATAAAAATCCAAGAACACATTCTCAAAGATCAATAATTTTTTAATTATAATTGACACTGGAACTGAACGATATTTTAAATATCCAAAGTAATAAACTAAACAATAAATAAAACTGGAAAATTTCTAAAAGGGCCTGCCAAACTGCGCCCGGCCATTGGAAAGCAGCTGATGCTAAAAATTAGCATCAATGCTAAAGTAAGCTACAATGTAGTCAATAGCATGTGGAGAATCACAAGCATAATCTATTTGAAAAAAAAAACTATTTGGAAGCTACAAGGCTGATGGGAAATGTTTAACTATAAGTTTTGCTTACACTAAATCCACCGACACCGAAACAAAACAAGCCTGAATTTAATCATTACAGATGTAAAATAGAGTCAGGATAACAAAGCGGTGAGTATTTGTTTAAAAATGGATGAGCGTTCAGATTTCTTTGCCTGTAGGTTTCCTCTTAGAGCTCAATAAGATAATTTAACTCATAAACCTTCTGTGAAAAAGTGGAAGGTGTGAGTTGGCAAACATTGCCAACCACATGAAGGACCTGCGTGTTACTTTTTAACCAGCACCCGGCAAAGTAAACACAAAGACTCCTGAAAATAAACTGCTCACATAAACAAGGTTTTGTTTAGATAAAAAGTCTCGCTGCCCACAGAGGTGCAGCTGTTGGGAAGAAATAAAACCTCACAGGCTTCAATAGAGATGAGCTTCAACAAAGAACATCATACAAAACCAGAAAAGCAATCCTCTATGCCGATTCAGTTCCAATAGAGTCACATGAAGGCGTTCACATTTTAAAGCCTCAACTGGCAGATGATGGCCGGAAACTCAAGTCTGATTTTCTTTTAACCAGATAACACCACTGAAGCCAACAAGTCCAGCTAACGTTGTATTAACTCAACCTACAAATGACACAGCAGGTTCAGGAGTTAGAAAAAAACACAAGAGAACAAACCCATTTACATAAATAATAGTTCACTTTTACAAAGTGTGAGTCTGTCTGGTGCATTTCTGGTGAAAATATCCTAGATATGGTTGAAAGAGTAGCGTTCTCTCCCACACAGTGTGACGTCACCCCCACTCTTAATATGAAAACTTACTGAAGGCAGAAAAAATATTTTCAATATTATTACTTATAGCTGTTAAAGAGAAGTTGGAATGGGATAATACCAGTATAGGTCCATTAAAGGCAGACTGGCTAAGATAAACTACATTTAAACAATAAAAATTATTAATCTTTTCAAGCCTAGCATTTTGGTAAATGGACTGAATTTATATAGCGCTTTATTCAATCATTTCTGACCACTCAAAGCGCTTTACACTAGAGCCACATCCACCCATTTGCCCTCACAAACACTCATACATTCATACACCGATATGCAGCTCAGTGGGCAATTTGGGGTTGGGTGCCTTGCCCAGGGCAGAGCAACATGTGGCTGGAGGAAGCTGGAATCAAACCTGCAACCTTCCGATCACAAGGCGACTGCTTTATCCACAGAGCCACAGTCGCCCCCAGTTGTTTCTTGTTATTTTGTAACAAAAAACTGTGTGTTGATTAAAAACTGGCTTTTCTTCTGTAAGACCATCATACAGTAATTATTTGGTCAGGTTTGTCTACATATAGAAGAAGAAGAAAACATGTTTGGTACCTCAGATAGCGGGATGAGCAGAGTGCAGCTGCCCTCCTCCCTGCTGGAGAAACACAGATAGCTGTCGGTGGTGTAGAGCGTCCCGGCCGTGTGGGAGCGGCTGTGCGGCGTCCACACCGAGCACGGCGCCACTTCGTACAGCTTCTCCGAGCGCGGGAGCCGGAACAAGGCCAAGACGAACTGTCTGATCGCCTGTTCCTCCAAGATCCTGGAGGAGAGGAGAAGACGGTCACAGAGAGGTGAACCTGAGAATTAGATCAGATTTAAAGTTTTGGGATTTTAGAAACTGTCTTGAAAAATAGAAATAAGAGGGATACACTTTTTTAAGACCACTATGAATGAAATTTAAGACCTGTGTCCCAACAGAAGTGTACAAAAGAACATTTCATATTTTATATTGTCGTATTGTTTGGCAACAGAAGCGAGCCGGTGGCAATGATGAGCATCATTCATTCAGCTGGCAATAATTTACCCTCGCAAATTTTAGACACCAAAAGTTAGCTAGAAAGTGTTTATTAGAAGCTAGTTAGCGGTAGCATCATCTGAGTCACAGAACAAAATAAAAATGTTTGAGACCGATTTAAACTTTTACCTGACAGAAAAGTCCCGCAAGAAAAAAGAATTACGACAGACCAAGTGCAAAATGTAATGTCAGTGATTAAAGGATTTAAGGGGAAAGTGGATGGAGATGCAGACTTTATGATGCTGGAAGAAAACGAGCTTCACCTTCCATCAGGACGGTGACCCAGTCAAAGTTCAAACCTAAATCTTATTGAGAATCTGTAACAGCCCCATTCTATCTGACGGAGCTTGAGCTTTTTTTTGTTGTTGCAATTAAACAAAACATAAAGACGTTTGTGGTCTATTTTTAGTATGTTTCCGAGGCACAATGTCAGCACTTTTTGCTTTTGACTTTAAAAGTCTCGGCGACATTTTTATACGTAATTTTTTTTTGTTTTATTTTTGTGATATCCTCTAGAGCAGTCGTCCCATTCAATCCAGTAAAACGTTTAGTTTTATTTTTCCACACACCATTAAAGCCATTACAGTCAAATTTAGTTTGACATTTCTTTCTGCTCTTCAAACGCTTTTTCGGCCTTGGTGTCACTTTTTTACATAGCCAGTCTCTTTATCGACTCCAAAATACAGGAAGCTTCTTGATTCAATGTCAGCAGAGGTGATGACCCTTCAGAGAGCTTCCACTGTGTCGGACGTGTCTGAACTGCTTTTAGATTAGGAAACTTCCTGAAAGTATCATCATTTTACCAAACCAAAATGTTTTGATCTCTGAATTTCTCACATTTTCAATCTTAGTAATGCAGTGCGTTTCCATGTTTTGGGTTAATTATTCTTGTCTTTGAGTTTAGGGTACAAATGAAAAATTATTTATGTGTTAAAAAATTATGTTCTGAAAGACTGATGATTAAGTTTACCCTTGTGCAAGAAAAAAAAGTAAAAAAAAAATAGGAAAAATGTACCTTGAGTGACTCAACAGGTTATTTTTTATGATTTCATGAAAAAAAAGATTAATTGCAATTTGGAATAATAAAATATTGAAATTGCTATGCGCAAGTGCAATATGTATTCATCTCAATGTTATCTTATTTTGCAGCATGTTAATTTCCTAGTTCCTGTTTTCTTCCAGTTTGGTATCTTTGTGGTCAGTGTGTGCAACCGTTTTGTTTTTCCTTCTTCCTTCTTTCAGTTTTGATCTCATGCTGAAATAGAAACAATTAAACCCCAATAATAACAATTTGTACTTTGCACTTGCTTCAAAAGTCATTTGTCCATTTTTCCTTGATGGATTCATTAGATTGTGTGCAGGTTTTAGTTGAGAGGCATCAGACTTTTGCTTGATATTTTGAACACTGATGCAAAAATATTACTGTAAACCACTGAAAGAAGAAAATTATTGATTTTTTTCTGGTATTGAACTAGACTCTGCCTTTAAACTTCTAAATCTTTTTTTATTTTGCGTCAGTCGTTCCAGGAGCTTCTTAAACGGAGACGCTGCAGCAGCCCTGACCTCTTGGTGATGCGTGCCGTCTGCTGCAGCACTCGGTCCAGCTCCAGGCCCACGCTGTCCAGCAGCCGCCTGAGGGTGATGTCAGCCAGCTGACCCATGACCCCAAAGGCCTCGTCCAGGTTCAGGAACATGGAGAACTCTCTCTGCCGCTTTCGGGTGGTGACCCGAATGGCTTCGGTCATCAGAGCGGTGGAGACCCGCTCCAGCCGCGTCACCTCCGCCCAGGGAATCACAAACTTCACTGGGGAAGGCAGACGAACATCAGGTCAAGCAGCTCCGTTAACATTAATAGATTATTTACACTTTTTTGCTCCGACTGAACCCTTGGGAGAAAAGGTTTTTCACACAATAATTTGGTAAATAAAATTGCAATCTGTCATGTTTTCAGCTGCTGTGGCTCACTTTCACCCTGCACTGTGTCAAACAAACAAACGCTTCTGAAAAACCTGTTCCCCTCCTCGCCTGTGGTGGCGCTGCTCCTTTGAAGAAGGCAGTGAGAACAACTTCCTTTTTTGTTAAATATAAACAAAAACAGAGGAGCATCAGATTTTAGCAGTGGCTGGATTTCTATTCTGTTGTTGGTTAAAGACCACAAATCATTTCTGCCACTAGCGCTAGATTCTCATGTTTGTTTTGATTGTATTTACCCAGAATGCCCTATGCTGTAGTCTACTTCCTGTTTTTGGAGCGGTTTCCAGTCCACTTGCATTCACATGTTCATTCGAATTGTGCCATTGTTCTCTTGAACCAGACCGAGACCAAAGTTCGTAGCTGTACCAGAGCTCCCTTTTTTCAGTCGAATGAAAATGTGCTCCAGTTTTTCTAAGCAAACGAACTAGAGTTTGAGTGAAGACAATTAAACAGGGCTGGTGTGAACGCATCCGTTTGGTGCTCATACCTTCTTTTCCCAGCAGAAACGAGTAGAAGGCCATGTGGTTGACGCTGAGGTAGAGGAAACCCTGCCGAGGCACCCGGCCTTTCCAGCAGCAGCAGGAGTAGTAGGTCACCAGCTTCTCGGACGAAGGGAGGCCAAAGTGCAGCTCAAACTTCAGAAGGGCCTCTCTGAACTTCTCTGGATCCTCCTCCTGGGCGGCCTGACGCCCCCGAACCTCCTCTGCGATGAGGCCCTGCACCGGACATCACCTGTGCTCGTTACCTGAAGCTCACACTTTGAGCGCTGTTTTTTTTTTTTATACAAACATGGGCGTGGTTCACACCTTGACTTTTCCCTTGACAAAGCTGGCAGCATCCTCTTTGTTCTCAAACACAGACAGAGACTGGAGCAGGTTGTGGACCAGCCAGTCCCAGTGCTTGTTCACCTCCTCGATGGCGGCTCCTGTTGGATGAAGCGGCAGAAAAACATGTCAAATGTTTTCGCACGGCGCTAGAAAATAACAGACAGGAAATGGTAAGAAAATTCTGGCTCTACTCACCGCTGGCGATGACCCAGCTGAGTTGGGAGCCGGGAACCTGCAGCAGGATGCGGAACGGCGTGACCCTGGCATTGGAGTCCAGCACCGTGTCCAGCGCCCCGACCAGGAGACCTGCCGACATCGCAAGAAGAAGAAATGACGTCCTGGACTCTAGAGGAAGATCTCAGCAGGCTGTGATGTTCATTTTGATCCATCCATCCATCCATTTTCTTACACCCTTTATCCCTTAATGGGGTCGGGAGTTGCTGGTGCCAATCTCCAGCTGGCGTTCCGGGCGAGAGGCAGGGTACGTCCTGGACAGGTCGCCAGTCTGTCGCAGGACAACACAGAGACACACAGGACAAACAACCAGGCACACACACACAC
>CAEGAF010038277.1:0-15011 GCA_903067075.1 Micropoecilia bifurca | reverse complement strand
CAAGCAATGAGTGAGAAAGGTGACAGTTGGATGTTATGATACTTGCAGATGAATATCGATTTTTTTCTAGGAAAGAATATATTGATATATATTGCGATATCAATATTATACAGCCCTACTGAAAAGGTCCAGATCATCATATTCTGTAATCTTACACAATGAGAGTCTCTTCTGCATGAAAGTGAAAGCTTTTCTGCAGCACCCACACTAGTTACAGACTACTCCCAGTTGTTTGTCACTGTTTACCCTCATGATGAGTTATAGGCCCTAATCTCTTAGCTTACAAAGCTTAAGGAAGTCTTGGTAGTCTGTTTACCTGGATCTGGTGACTGCCAGGAGCACCTGGTGACTAAAGACCGCCATTGCAGAGCCAGATCACGCTGTTCTGTCGAGGTTCACATGGAGACAGAGAGCATGAAGAGGTCAGGTTACAGTTCATGCATCTGAGAATTCAGCTCCACAAGAAAACAGTAGTAATCTCCAATCACTCACTTTGACAGTTTGGTAATACAACTAATTGCAAAAATAGGTCTGACAAACGCATGACTAAAAACAAAACGATTATAGGTTTACATATCATTACATAACAGATGTCTACCTCATTATTAAATACCCATCTGACGCATGAATCTTATTGTATTTATTCAATGTAAGAAAAGTGAATACAAAGAGAAGTGCGCATTTCCAGAGCTTTGTTTATTTGTAAAACTTTCGACATGACGCTCCTCGGAAAGTCTGCAACATTTTGGGAATTTTCCACTGACGTTCCCACATGCTTTTCAGCACGATTAAAAAAGTAAAACCTGTCACCAAACAAAGAAGGATGACACAGAATCACGCCATTCACTAAACTAGCCGGTTTTGTGCCGTAATAAACACACCGGTTCGTCATGGGAAGCGCTTTAAAACCATTTACTGTCGCGAACTAGTAAAATAACCGTCAAAAATATCGTAGATTACAATTTAAATAGAAGGAAAATTATATAAAACCATTTTTAATATGCTAACTTATACATATGTTGTGCTGTTCATCATGGCTGCCAGGGGTGTTGTGCCGAAAAGTGCACCCCAGATCGATATGCACCTCCTTAGCTTAGCATTAGCAGACCGTTGCTACAGCTACTCGTCAGCTGAAATGGAGTCCACTAACCTCCAGCGTCAGCGATCAAGCTATGGCTACCGCTGCTGACGGGGCGTCGTAAGGCTTCTCGGTGAGACGTGGACGATATTATCCATCCAAAATAGACTGGAGATGTGAACGAAATTCGCGAAAGAAACGTCTGGTGTAGTGATAAGCCCATTTACAGTGGGTTTATGCTTTAAATCGTCTCCGTGAGCGTCGAGTTTCTGCTTCAGAGCATTGTGAGCAGCAGCCTCCCCAGGCGGCTGCACATAACTATCAGGTTGAGCATGCGCAAATGTTGGTGGTGCTGAGCTAACAAAGAACGTCTATTTTAAAAAGAGTACTTACTCCCTGAGGTTTTTTTTAACTAAAACGAGCAAACTATCCACATAAACTGAAGGGTGTCTGATATTTAATCACTAATTCAGATGTGATATGTGAAGATAGCAATTCTGAGCATCTGTCTTTAATAGATAGTACTGAAGACACTGAGATTTCCAAAAATCTGAATGTTGACTGAACCCTAATTAGGATTAATGTAGATGCTTCACTCTTGGGGCTCTTATTGTAAAGAGAATATTAAAATCCCATTTTTACGGGGTTGTCAAACATAAAGCATCATTTGTCTAAAAGAAATATTGAACCAATATTGATTTATGTAATGTATATCTTTCTAGAATTAGCCAAAAATGTTTGCCACTTGACATTTCACTGGAAATTTCATGTGTTTCGTTTTATTATTCAGCACTTTGATCAGCATTGTTGTTTTAAAAGCTCTTTATAAACAAAGTGTTATGGTCTGAACCATTTCATCCAGCCCCCACAAGACCCGTAAAGAAAATTGAAGATGATTAATGAGGAGTTCGGTCCTAGAGGCCGCTGAAGAGTGAGATGTCTGGCATTTCACGACCTTTGAGCTGCAGATCAGCCGAGGAGGTTGACAGAGCCAATCAGAGGCGCTGTTGCAAACGTAAGCGGTGTATTTACGAGGTTACTTGATACTATAATCTATCTGCATTTAAAACTGTAGATTTTTATTGCTGCCTTCTGCTTTTAGTGCGCTCGGAGTTTTTCTGTTCGCGGATCAAATCAAGTAAAACACATCATCCCATCATCCTTCCGCCCGAATGTGTGAACTCTTAAATTTTTATGGCAAGCAAATGTGTCATTTAATCATCAGTAGACTCTCCAAACCAGTTATGTTGTCGTCATACTAATTTGGTTTTAAATATATCACAAATCAAAACGGTTTCTGATATTTCTGTAGAAGACAAAGCAACTGCAAAAGCAGTTTTATATCAATTAAATACATCTCTATAAGCATCCAGTGTTCTTTTCCTGAGAAACATATCATTTAACATATTTATAATTGGGGAGTAGCACTGAATTAATTTCAAACATCTCCGTGATGACAAGTAAGAATTTGATAGGGTACCACACAACGTAGAGGACTTAGAAGAAATAAACAATTAAATAAAAATAATTTAATTCGTGACAATGTGAAGCTCATTAAACAAATATTTACCATTAGATTACCAAAGCACAGCATACCACTTTTATTTATAAAAACTCTTTAAAATAATTTAATGTCTACAAAGTGTTGTACATATGCACAATAGTAAAAATAGACAAGTAAACAGAGGTAAGTTAAAATAGACTGTTAATTGTTCAAACAGATCTAACAGATTTAGACTCGAGTCTAAACCTCAGGATGTGCAGAAGGCTTTAGTGAATTTTGATGGATGGATGGATGGATGGATGGATGGATGGATATTTTTATGTTCTTCCTTTTATGAAGTGTCCTTGTTATACAATCCATTAAAAAATAATTAAACCCTTTATTAAGGCAAAATTTACTGCAGAAGTCATTTAGATTTTTTGGACAATTTTTGGACAATCCTGATTTAAAAGTTGTAACTTTGGCGTGTGTCTTATTTGACTCCATAAGTTTAGTTAAACTGCTGTAACAATGTAAATGTCCCCACTGCGGGATTAATAAAGGAATATCTTATCTTATCTTAATCTTATCTTATTTGAATTATTGTCATTTCCAAGGTTTCCACTTAACTTCCTAGTTTGGTCCATTTGAGGATGTAATATTTGATCATTTGATCTCGTAACTTGAGTAAACTTTTCACCAAATACTTGAGCAATTTCTTGGATGGTTACATTTTACTTTTACTCGAGCTTTAAAAAAAAAACGTTAAAGCAGTGTTACTTTTACTCCAGTGCAACATTTGTGTACTCTACAACTTTACTTGACGGGCGTGACGTCATGCACACACCCGCCTTTCATATTTCGAGCTAAACCGAGCGCAGGAATAATCCACTTGACTGATGTGACGTCATTCACACATGCGAGTTTCAAATTCCGTGCAGCAATAAAAAAAAAAAAAACAAAGTAGAGAAAGGAGTAGTGCTAGTTGACTATATGGTGCAACAGCCTGCCATACCCCGACCCGAGCGGGACTTAAAGCGACATTGCAGCGAGTTTGAGTGAATCTAAAGGAAGAGGACGGCAGAGATGAGCATCAGGAAGGCAGGAGGGGCGAGAATTAGACGTGTCTTTCTCCCACAGGGCTCCGACTAAACGCTGGGGTCTTAGCCCACGACGAAGAGCCCGGCTTTGGGATTGGATAGCCACCATAGAGCGTAACAGCGCCCCCCCCATCACCATCTCCTCCGTTGAGAATTGCGTTAAAAAAGGAAAAGGCCTGAGCTTTGTCAACACTACGGGATTAATATATATTTTTTTATTTTTTGATTCTGTCCCGCCCCCCTCTCCTTCAGATTAAGAGGAACGGTTGCAGGCTGGTGTATGTGTTTAGAATGGGACACGCTGAAGGTATTTGCATCTTTATATCTCTTGTTTTACCCGCATCTTTCGTGCTCGGCATCGAAATCTGTGCTGCCCCCCTTTTTTCGCTCTTCCTCCGGAGCCGCAAGCGTGTTCGGCGTTATCCGCGCCGCAGTTAGCCGACCCCTCGCCTCCCTCACGGCCGGGGTTCGCCCGCTCGTTTTCGGGCACATTTTTCCGCTCCGAACCGCCAGTGATGGAGGTTTGATCGCGGCAGACAATTTGATTTAAAGGGGCACAGGCAGCCATATTAGGAGTGCAGCGCTAGCCAACATTAGCATCTCCTTTCATCTTTCCCATGTTTGCCCCGCATTACTGAACAACAGGAGACGCCTAGCTCGGTGTGTCTGAATATTAAAAGGCTTTTAATGTCTTCATGTTGTGATTTTCATCTCTATAAACCCCCGAAATCTTCTTATTTTGATCCATTTGATGCCCGGTAGCTTGATGCTAACATCGCAGGCAGCTAAAGCATCATTGAGTGAAATATGTGTATTTTTTTCTGAGTGCGCAGTGGTTTTGTGATGAAACCAACACATTTTACTGCCAGCTGTTGTGATTTACTGCGTCGCTTGTGAGCGAAATGAATCCCCTGAATTGATGTTGGTGGCTTTTGACCGCTAATCGACACCGTATGGATGTTTACATTATTTACCTTTGGGTTGCTGAGGAGCCTGTGTGCGTCCGCACGTCAAGTCACATTGAGTGGATCAGTCCATTTCACTTTACACTTTTAAACCCGATTAATCGACCTTCGTAGATATTTGACGTGTTAAAGCAGCTGTCGTGAGAAAGCTCTTTGTTTTGTTTGTGAAAGCTGCTGTCCATGTGTTTGTGTGGATGGGATTAAATGCACAAAAAAAAAACAAAAGCCTGCAAAAGCCCCCCAATGATGAGGGAATTAAACCTAAAATTAGATTAAATGTTTAATGTAAAAATGTAATGTTGGTTGACAGGATTAACCACTTAATGTCTGTAAGTATCTAGCATGCAAGCTTCAGAATTCACCTTCGCTTTTTTTAAATTAGAGTTCAGGTTCTTGCTAGAAATGATCTGATCTGGTTAATACTAGGGCTGTAGTGATGCAATAATCTCACAATACGATATAATACATGATATTTTGCCCACAATACGATATATATTGTGATATTGGGCAAACAATACAATTCAATACACTTTTGCAATTTTCTGAAAGATTTTAGGGGGACAGAGTGATTTTGGTGACATTTTGTGACTGTTATAAAGTTGGATTGAATTAATTTAACTGAAAACTGATTAAAAGCACCAACTACACAATACCTGCTCTGGTTGGACACAGACTTAAAGTGGACAGCTGGACAAAATTGATCAAAGAAGTGGTGAGAAAACATGTTTTTTTAAATTGAAACAGTACAAACTGTAGCTGACATGCATTAGTAAAGTAAATGAAGTACCAAGTACCTGCTCTGAATAGTTTGATGCCTTTTAAACCTCAACACTTAACATCTGAAGGAATCACTCTAAGCCTGATGACTTGGTGCAAAGCAAGCAATGAGTGAAAAAAGTGACAGTTGGATGTTACAATACTTGCAGTTGAATATCAATTTTTTTCTAGGAAAGAAAATGTATATATATATATATATATATCGCGATATTGATATTATTGTACAGCCCTACTTAATACCGATTCCTGGTTTTCTTTGAGATTTAGCACCTTCATTTAATCACAAGTTAGTAAAGTGCCCAAATATTGTTCACTACTTCAACATAATTTCACTCAAGTGAAAGTAAAAGTAAAGAAATTACTCAAAACATTTTGTAAAATGCTACTTCATTAGTGAGTTGTCAATCATGAGAACTGATTTAATGGTAAGAATAACTGTCATCAGACAGACAAAAATGTAAAGTTGCGTATAAATTCTGCTATTTTAAAGACTAAAATTAATACAAATATATAGCATAACTACAAAAAAGAAATTGAAGCAGAAGTACTACTTTCCAAAAAATATTTTTCAACATTAAGCTTATGAAAACAATATTTATATCAACACTTTAATGTATTTTGGTTAAAATATGCTTGCTCTTTATTTATTTTCCAAAAAAATACCCAAGTAATTGTAACTGAGACTGTATCTAGTTATACCCACTTCTGCATTTAAGACCAGCTACTCTTTGTTAATCCCTGTTGCAATGTTTTCCCCAGAAAACTTACTAACCCCAGTGGTTGCAAACATTTTTTGAAAACTTAAAAAAGCAAGTAATTCTTAGCCTGGTGGGGGCACAAGTGAAGCCTGGTGGCCCGCCAGGCTTATAATACTCTGAGGGAAACCCTGCCTGTTGGGGGAAATTACAGTTAACATAGCAACCCAATAAATGGAAACAATAGAAAACAGACACAAAAGAGAAAGATGTTCTGCAGTTCTGTTTCTTTCCAGCATAAACCCAAACAAATGAGCAGATTGTCCATTTCTAAGGCATGTTACAAATGGGCTCTGTCACAATTTTAAACCATTGTTGTTTCCAAGACAACTGTCATTTACAAATGGGAGCTGTCTTCAAAAGGACATTTCCAATTAATAAATAAGCCCCTAGGGATATGATGTGTGTCTGCTTTAATAGCTGATTATTTAAAGTAACTCGCCGTCTACTGGCGGTTAATGTGGTGACCGGACTCCACTTAACGTCCACCATCGGGTCACTCAGAGTCATTTCGGTTTTCTCATATTTTATGAGCCAAAATGAAGATTAAAACCAGAGTCAATGTGAGGAATGCTGTATTTTCCAGATGTCATGTTATTAAACTTGAGCATTTTAATGACTATTTATCTCCATAATTCATGATAAAGCTGAAGTACAAATTAAAAAAAGGAATTTATGGAATAGTTTACTTACATGGGGAATAATGGAAGTTGGAGGAGGTGAAATGGTGCAGCAAGTTTAGAAACTGCTGAAAGGAAAAACCTTCAGCCATTAATTTGAATGGAGACAAAAAATAAAATGCTGAAAAATCTACCAAATATCAATCAAGTTTGAAATTTTATCAATTAAAGACAGTTCTGGAAAAAAATTTAGAGCCCACTACACTGAAGCCCATAGAAAACCTCATGGTTTTTCCACCAAACATTGATTTCTGAGTTAAAACATTAGTATTGCTGTTTCTAAATGAATATCAACTTGTTTTCTTTGCATTATTTGAGGTCTAAAAGCTCTTCGTCGTTTTCATTGTTTTGACCATTTCTCATTTTCTCCAAATAATAAATTTTGGTTGGAATTTCAGACATGTTGTCAGCAGTTCATAGAATAAAAAAATAAAGTTAATTTTACCCAAACATACCCCTACAGAAAGTAAAATCAGAGAAAGTGATTATTTCAAGTGGTCTCTTTAGTTTTTCAAAGCTCTATATCATTTTTCTCCCAAAACTTGATTGATATTTGGCAGATTTTTTAAAGCATTTTTCTTTTGTGTGCCTTTAAACAGAGTTTACAGCAAGAAACCTGTCATTTTGTGATCAATTGAGCTACTTGTTATGTAATTTGTTCTATCTAAAGTCTAAGGCATTAATTTGCTTTCTGGCTTTATTTTTTATGTTAATTGGCGTTCAGTGCCCTCATAGCACCAGTCGGGTTTTCTGTGGTCTGATTCAGATCTTCACTGATTCAAATGTTTTGTCTAAAAAAATGTGCTGAAAAAAATGTAAAAATGCAAAACATTTTTCAATTTATAATTCAAATCACATGTCTCAATTTTTAATAAAACTCATAAGCAGCTGCTGGTTTATTTTTTTTTGGAGGAAAACAATAGGACTTATTAGTTTTGATAGATTTAAAGGGGCAATTTCATATAAAGTTGACTTTTTGTGCCTTATATTACATTATAATGTTATTTCTTCATCAAAAACATACCTGGAGTCTTGCTCTGTAACTTTCATGCATGTTTTAGAAATCGTTTAATCTCCATGGCAACCATTCAGCTGTGGAAAACGCCTGGGCGGACCTAGCTCCGCCTTCCAGACACAGCTCCTCCTCAGAGCCGCAGTTTCTTATCTTCAGAGCTTCTGAAGCCTCACAGAGCGACTCCTTCAGACTAGCCAGCAGCAATTAGCAAACATCTGGTTGAACTGCGCATCTGCTGCTCTTGTTGTACAAGTTTCTTCTCAATGTAACGCTGGTAAAAACATTGTTAAAGGGTTAATAGGGGAGTGGTGTTGTGATGACTTTCTGAAAACGGAGTTTTAGAACGAGCAGAAGTTTTTAAAGAGACAGAGGCCCAATTTACAGGCGTTAAATTACCATATCAATTTTTCTTTAACTCATGTTTGATATATGTAGCCTTTTAATAACTACTGAAGGCAACATAGTGGTATAAAGTGACACCGTGTGCCTGGAAAACACACAATACTACCTACTACCACTTTAATGAATACAGGGGAAAAATCTGAACGGCTCAAGGGGAAACTTTTTGTCTCATATTTCTGGCAGATTGATTTGTGCATCTCTGGTTCACATATCTTTTCTGACCTCACATCCCAGTTGAACATGTTTTGGTTGCAAGTTGGAATACCAGTGGGATTTAGTGACTTTTGTGGCGCTAACTACGTTTAGATGTACCAACCTACTCTGACGTGTTTACTCTCAATCTTGGTTATTCTGTTTTTATTTATTTCTACAGCTTAGCGTTGTCACCTAAAGACAACTGATGCAGAACATTGTTTTCATCCAAAAAAAAAGAGTTTATTACACATATAAAAACTTACTAGAACATTTACAACTTCTGATGGAACAAGTGAAATGCATAAAACAGATGTCCAAATAAAAAATTTCAATGTTCCCAGTGATTCAGTTTAGTATTTCTAACTAAATCACATTTCTGAGTACTAATGGAGTGCACCACATCACATCAAAGATCATTTTGTTAAAATTTATTACAGTGAATCATATTTGCGACTGTCATTGCTATGAGTTGCAAAGGATCAATAAAGTTTAAAGTGGTGTTACAGTTCTGCAGCGATTAGAGATTTTAGTCACTGAGAAAGTTCAGAGTGAGGTAGTGCCTAAATATTCAATAATAATATCACAAATCCATGTTTTCCTAATGTCATCCCGATTTTTATTTTTCATTTTGCATTGTGTGGCGGTTTTATAGTTTTATCAGTGTACTTTTGCATTTATGCACATAAAAACACTCATTACTTCTTCGTCATCGTGAGATAACGTCAGAAAATCCAATAATTATTTGATTCAGTCTTTGAACACAAATAATTCAGTTGAGTATAGTTGGAAATAACTTTTGAAGAGTTTAATCTCATGCTTAAAAATCAGTTCAACATTTCAACAGTTCTCAGAAAACCGGCGGTAACTCGCCGTCCTCAGGGATAAACTGCTGTTAGGGTCACAAGCCAATTACTGTGCATTTCTCTACATTTCATTCCAAACAAAAAGGATAATGCTACATGTTGGCTTTGCACGTTGCTATGTGTTCAACCAATTTGATCAAATGTAAATCATTAGAGGTGCAACTCTATCGCCTTTTCATCATCAGTCAGAATACTGAGTTTCCTTGATGTTCCTGTTGGTTTTATCCATCGTTAAACTCATTTTTCTGAATTTTGAGTGCAAATGGAAACTATTATAAAACATTTTCACCTCCACCATTTATATTAATCCAGTAGCTTCTGAATAATTAGTTTGATAAATAGCACAACAAATGGTGTGACTAGAGCTGCAGTGATCAGGCTGATATTAATAACTATCGTGTAAAAACTGGCATGACCATTTAATTGCTTTTAGTAAAACTTCCTGAAACTCCTTGTGAGATTTGCTGTCACCAGTGCTAAAATATGCTTCCTGTATGGGCAGTGAGCGCCTACTGAACAGACCAGACATATTATTTCAGAGCAGAGTTTTCATATTTTAAAATGTATCGTACAACATAATGCACCAAGCAGTATTTTGTGGGATTCCTCCTTCAAAAACATAGAGATTTGAAGAAATTTCTGTCTCCATGTGTGCATCAAAGTTAATCTTTCTAGATAATGAGATGTTTGGTAACTTGAAGCAAAATGTGCACAAAAGAATCTCTTCTTTGTCTCTGCAGAATAAGTGGGAGACTTTCAGCTTTGATGTTTTAAACAAGGAGGAAACAGATTTGTTTTTATTTGACCTGCTGATCATCATTCAGAACCAATCGAGGCAAAGCTGGAAAATTTCAGTAGCTGCTTGGCTGGTTTAACTGTTTCTTTGCTTTCAGGCCAGAGCTGAACAAAAGGTTGAATCTCAATTACTGGAATATCAATATGTCCAAAATGAAAATCGCCAAGGACTTACTAGATATGATGATATTTCATGATCGTGGAATCTCAAAAAAAAAAACCCGGAGAGACTGATGTGATTTGGCACACAGATAAAAACGGCTTTGATTTGATTGATACAATAATATTTAAGGACACAACTCTTATAATAAAGGTTTTATTTATGTGTTACTCTGGAGCCAAATGGCCACATAAATAGGTACGGCTGTCCCCCTGACCTCAAGTTTGACCCATGTGCTATAAACCGGCTTTTTGGAATGTGCACGACTGCAACTAATAGTTATTTTATTAATTGATTATTCTGACATTAAAAAATGGCACACTTTTCATTTTAACCACCTTATTCTATTTTACACGATATTGAAAAATCCACAAAATTGAATTAAATTCCTTTATAAAATAAGAAAATAACTTCTTTTTTTACCTGTAATGCTATAGCATAACATTCCTTAAATATACGCTAGAAAATATGCAGCAAAAGATTAATCTGCAGCTAAAAGCAATACTTCAAACATCAACGTATAAAAAGTTTCATATGAAAACTTTCTGCTTGAGTTAAAATCAATAAACTGAGGGGATGACCTTCTGACTTTTAGTTTTAGTCTACAGATCTTTCTAAGATTTTCTTTTTCTTTCTTATCCTTTTTTTCCTTTTATAAAATTTGACTCAATTCTAGGTAGAAAATTTATGGAAACATTGAATGTACTTTTTTCTTTTTTTAAATTGAATACAATGTGCAGTTCTGGAAAAAAGTAAGACCCACTGCACCTTTGAAAACCTCCTGGTTATTCCTCCAAATATTGATTTCTGAACTCTTCCTGAGTTAAAACATTAGTATTGCTGTTTCTAAATGAATATGAACTTGTTTTCTTTGCATTATTTGAGGTCTGAAAGTGCGTTTTTTTTGTTAATTTTTGACCATTTCTAATTTTCTGCAAATAAGTACTAAACTTTTTTTTCTGGAATTTCAGAGACATGTATTCAGTAGTTTATAGAATCAAGAACAAAGTTTGTTTTACTCAGCCATAAACCTATACAGAGTAAAATCAGAGAAACCTGTCATTTTTAGTGGTTTCTTAATTTTTTCCAGAGCTGTATGTTTTTTGTAGAGTTTTGGCTTGATTATTAGTCTTCCTGTGTTATTTCAGCAAATTGACTTTCAGAGTTTGTATAGTTAATGAAGAATCAATTACTAATTAGTTGACAATTATTTTAATAATTGATTGATTAATCTGATTAATTGCTTCAGCTCTGGTCTTGTGCAGGTTGTAACAAAGCAGAAGAATATGGAATAAAGATATTTCACTGTGTTTAAAATATCGATGTTTAATCTATTTTATGATGAATTTAAAGCTCTCTGTGATTTTAGTTGTTTAAGAGACGAATCAGCGTCTTAAAAGTTTCCCCGTCTTTTCCCCCAGGTCCAGTCAAAGAAAAAGACAGTTAAGGATGCAGGAGCCCAACAATGGATTTCTCCTTCTCTTTCATGCAAGGGATCATGGGAAATACAATTCAGCAACCCCCTCAGCTCATTGACTCAGCCAACATCAGACAGGACGGCTCCTGCGACACCGGCAGCGACCCGGGTGAGGATAGCGGTCCCTCTTACGATGCTGCCCTGGATGCAGAGTTCTCTTACCCGCCGTCAGCCTCGGAGGACATGCCGCAGGTCCCCAACGGCTACCCGCCGGGTCTGGGCCTGTACGAGCCCCAGGCCAAGTTCTCCATGTACTCGCAGTTCCCCAACGGCTCGGCTAACGGCTACGGCGCCATACGGAGCTACGGGGACCACGGCCTCCTGCCGGGGGAGGGAACTGTCCTGAGAGGACCCGGCCTCCATGAGAGACCTCTGTCCCCCGTGTCTCCGCCGCTGTCGGTACATCACCCGCACCTCCACCACCCCCACCACCACCACCACCACCACCACCACCACGCACACCCCTTCCACTCCAACCCGCCGCCCCACATACAGACCCACTCGCACCCACACAGCCCCCCGCCGCCGCCGCCGCCGCCACTGCCACTGCCGCTGCCGCTGCCCGCCCAGCACCAGCTGTCCCAGACGCCTCACATCATGAGCCACAACCTGCCGCCGCCGCCCCCATTACACCTGCCTTCCTCCAGCCCCCCGCCCTCCCTGGTGGACAGCACCCCGTCTTCTCAGCCCGCGCTCGCTCCATCCAACGCCCCCGGCGGCGGCGTGCTGAAGAAGACCAGCTCTCCAGAGATCAAGCTGAAGATCATAAAGACGTATCAGAACGGAAAGGAGTTGTTTGAGTCTGCGCTGTGTGGGGATCTGCTGCAGGAGCTGCAGGTAACGGGTCAAACTCGGGTGTAGACACGACGCACTGCTCTGTAATTTCTCACTCCTAAGATGCATATTATTCCTTTAGAAATAAATTTAAACTTCTTTAGGGGGACAACTTGTGTAAAAATCACATTTTATAGTAATATAATTCTTCCTAGTATAAAAAATAATGCACCATAACTAAGTGCTGCCTCTCCCCCACCTCAGTCTGGCCATTATCAAGCCTTTACACAAGTAAATAAACAGCATTACTAGACATTAGAGCAAAAGAAAAAATAGTTTTGAATATTTAACATGTCAAGATGCAGGAAGAAAATATAAAACATTGAATTTCTAAATGGTGAAAGAAATATACTCATGGAAAACATAATGTTCGATTCTCCAGATGGTCCTAAAGCAGTCAATGTATAAAAATGTCCAGATTAAAGCTGAGATTAGATTTTAGTATTTAGTGCCAGGACCACCAGAAATGCTGAAGCCCACTTTTTTTTCATATTTTGTGTTTTATCAGTGGTGTCCATATTTTTATTTCCTTTTTTTTTTTTTTTTTTTTTTTTCATTTAAAATGTCAGCGCCAAAAAGAATTGAGGTTGTCCTTTTGCCAAAATTATTTATAAAAAATATTCAGCAATGGTTGTGGATACTTGGGATATTTACCGATTATATTTATCTTTTTGTATGAATTTTGTATCCATTTACCAAAATGTGTCTAAAAATATGTATCTCATTGTATCATCCAGGGCTATTTTGCATAGATGTTTCAAAAGAAAACAAGGATATGCAGTATAACAATGTAATACTTTCAGGTTGCCACAAATATTAATAGTAACTAAATGAAAACAACAGGCGCAGCATTGTTTTAATAACTTTTTGCGGTCTTTCAGAAGGAGTCTCAGAAGAACGAGGCAACTCAAATGCAGCGCAGACACGAGAGGAAGAAGGAGAAGAGGAAAAAGAGCGCGAGGTTGCAGCTTCAGGCTAAGCAGAGTGTGGAGCGGAGCAGAGAGCAAACCGCTTCCACGGCCCAGACAGAGGAGTCCGTCCAGCCGCAGCCTAGAGAGCCGCCGCCGCTGAGCGACCCGCCACCGGTCCAGGCGGAGAAAACTCAGAGGACGGTCATCAAACCTGAGCCAAAAACACAGAAGACAAAGAGCGAAGTAGCTTAGCACCTTCAACTCAAGTCTCTGTAGGATCTTAAAACTAGACCAGTAACGAGTGAATCTTCATCTATAGGTTCCTATAGTCCATCATCCGTCGGTGATCCAGGAGACGGGGTTCTGTAAGGAGTTTGTGATCGGAGATCTGGTGTGGTCCAAGGTGGGCACCTATCCCTGGTGGCCCTGCATGGTCTCCTCCGACCCACAGATGAAGGTCCACACTCGCATCAACACCAGAGGTAAGAGTGCGGCTGCACCGACCTTTAAGAAGCCTCACCTGCCGATTCAGAGTTTGGCAGATACAGCATTTTTTTCTTTCTTTTTTTGTCTTAAATGTTGCTAAATATAAAAAGAATGTGGCTGAGCTATTGACTGTTGTTAGCTGCGAACGTGAAGATGTGATCTGGTGGGCCGGTCTGTCAGTCAAGCTTCTCTTATGGGAGAGCAGAAGAGGACAGTGGTTGATTATATTTTTTAGACATTTACTGAGGTGGATAAGATTGGTGGATTAGATCGGCTTCACATTTAAGTATCAGCCGATATTGGTGCACCTCTAATCACAAGACTGTTGACCGAATCTCTGTTGTGGCTGTGTGATCTTGCAACTCCTCTCGTCAACAGGACACAGGGAGTATCACGTCCAGTTCTTCGGCAGCGTCGCTGAGCGAGCGTGGATCCACGAGAAGAGGATAGTCACGTACCAGGGGAAGCAGCAGTTCGACGAGCTCCAGGCAGAGACACTGCGCAAAGCCACAAACCCTGTGGAGAGACAGAAAGTATGTACAGACATTATGCCTAAAAAATGCAGTATTACCTGATGTAATAAAAAAGGTTTCGAAGAGGAAGCATTAAAAAAAGATGGGGAACCAGATGTTGGAAACTTTTGGTTAACCCTTCTACACCGGAACCTGTCGGCGCCGACATGTCTAAATTTGCAGTACCGTAATTCCGCCACACGTAGCTCTATCTGAAAAATTCCAACGGTTTCTGAAAGAGGAGACGTTGCACTTTCCAGCAAGTATCGGGTTAATACGGAAATTTCGCAGCTGCAGAGAGTGTAGTTAATCCGGGGGGCACTCGGTTAATAGACGGTATATTTCAGAAATAACTTGCTGGATATTGAAAGTTCCAGTTGTTATGGATACAGGGGTAAGTATTAGAGGTGCGCCGATCGATCGGTCACCGATCATAATCGGCCGATTTTCGTGAAATCGGTGATGATCGGGATCGGCCGATCATTGGCTCTGTTACCGATACCGATCACCCGCATCTCATTTC
>CAEGAF010038257.1:0-68844 GCA_903067075.1 Micropoecilia bifurca | reverse complement strand
GTTTGCTTTTGTTTTTTTTTTGGTCTAACAAAATTGGGGGTGTTAAAATAAATTAAGCACAAAAAAAAAAAATCTTTTTAAAAAAAAAAAAAAAAAAAAAAAAAAAAAACAGAATTTTGCAAACTGCATCATTTTGTTTCTACTCCAGTATATTAAAGTATGTGTTGCTCTATTAGATCAAATCCCAATGAAGTACATTAAAGTTTGTGACTCCTACAGATATTTGATATGTTAACTGAAGAGTTTTCATTTCAACATGCAAAGATATTTCTAAAGGGTGCCAGTTTTTATCAATACGTATGACTTAATACCAGTCAAAATATTTCCTACTGATTTTTTTTTGGCATATTTCAGCAACATTTGTCAGATGAAAGATTATGATAGCTAAACCTGGGGTGTGCTGTGGTGGCGCAGGGGCTAAGCACAACCCACACATGGAGGCCCTAGTCCTCAACACAGGTGTCTCAAGCTCAATTCCTGGGCTTGGTGACCCCCGCTGCATGTCTTCCCCCCTCCCTCATCATCCATCCTCCTGTCTATTCACCATCAAATAAAGGCCACTAGAGCCAAAAAAATATAGCTAAACCTGAGTGACGCTACTCAAAATATGTAGACACTCTCAAAAAAATGTTTGTGCTTACATAAAATTATATTTCTTTTCTGTACCTTTTTACTGATGCCGATTATTCTTTCTGATGTTTTTGGGATGAATGCGCACACACACGCACACACACACACACACACACACACACACACACACACACACACACACACACACACACACACACACGCACGCACACACACAAACCATCTCTCACTCCAGCAGCTGAGATGTAATGTCTCAGTCAGACGTATCCATCAGATTGCCTGTTTTGGCATGTAAGTGATCACTATTCAGGTATGCTTGGGTAAATGACACTATATAATATTCTGACAGACACATTTTACGTGTCTTTATGTTGTTTGCTCAGTGAGAGAGTTGAAGAAATCTGGGGTAGAAAATGATTTTCTTTTTTAAATCTGTGCCGACTGTCTTATCTTCATCCTTGTTCTGTTTCCAACAGAAACCCAAATCGTTTCCATATCTAAGAACCTTGATGAAAAGGTTTAGAAAGCATCACACTTGTTTTCTTGCAACAGCTTGACTTCTTTCACACCTCTTTCCAACGCTTTGGTCTAAATCTGTATTAGCTGAAAATGTCTCGATATTTTCAGGGTAACTTGACACATGAGCAGACGAAGAGACACGTTCAGCCATTTCAGTTCATACTTACTTTAAAGACTGCTCCACTCTAACAACAAATTAGAGGTCAGTCATGCCTTCATCTCCTTATAAATTACATTCTCTGTTCCTGCTGCTGCTGCCAGCTGGAGGTTTTACAAATCAAAGCTGATAGTCATTTAGTGGAGGCTAAATGACACAATAACATCACTTCACTTTTATTACCTTTGGACCCTCTCTCTCTCTAAGGTTTAAAATGAGTTTAAAGGTTTAATTGATTTTGGCAATGCTTGGTTTAAAACCATTTCAGAAGGCCAACATGGGTCTTAAATCATAAAAAATGAACATTGTGCTTCCAGTAGTGTAGGTTAATGATTGTCTTGGCTTTTAGTGAAATCATTTTAATGCACTAAAATATAAAATAATGCTTTTATTCAATATTTCTATTTTAGAAATTTGGTATTTTAAAAATATTCACAGAATTAAGAAAATATAAAAAAAAAACCCAGATAAAATAGACAGAAACATTACATTCAATGTGATGATTTTTAACTAAAATAAAGCAAATCAACTCTCCTTGAAACATGTCAAATAAAATATGCATATATAAAAATGGTGGGATTGCATTTTTATTTCAAATACAAAACAGGCCAAGCAGCTACATTGATTATACTTGATGAATCTTGCCAGAAAATGTTTATATTACTTTAAGGTTAACTAAAGAGGCAGGTCTCATGATTTTAGCTTTACATTTCAGCTGTAATGCAATACATTACACTTTGTGTTGAATTGTAACCAAACAAGCTTAAATTTAGCTACAATTACTTCACAGCTTTCCTAAAAACATACAAATTATATAACAAATTACCTAGAAAAAAGTAACACCTTATAGATGTATGTGAAAATAAATGATAGTCAAAATGTGCCTTGCTTTAAAGTTTTGTTGTCAAGTTTTAGACTTGACAGCAATCATTTTAAGTAATTCTTTTTCTTAATATTCTCTCAAACAAACAAGGAAACAAATCATTAACAGTTAAAAAATTTGAATTGTGATTTTGTTTTATATTGTAATTTGTGTTTTTTTTTTTTTAGCAATCTGGTTTCTCGTGCACATTTGTTTCTTTTAGCATTCGGCTCACTTTCTGTAGATGTTTTTTTTTTGTTCTTTTATTTTAATCATTTAGTACATACTGCATATCTGTGAAATATTTTTAATTTGGTGCCAAGTCATTTTTAGCTTCGTTTATCTGGGTTGCTTGTCATTTCTGTGTTTTACTCTCAGTCTCATCAGTCTGTGCTCTCCCAAAACTCCTCCAGGTTCAGTTAATCAGTCTCCCTTGATCCCAATCAACCTCTCAGTATTTATGTTCACTGTTTACATTCACATCTTGCTGGACTTTCCTGTGTGCTTCCACTTGGGGTTTCTCTGCTAATTTGATTTTGTCAGCATACTTCTCATTAAATCATTTATAAAATGATACTGCCTACCTCTTGCCAGCTTGCTTTTGAACCAAGAAAAAAATCACAGAATTAGTATGCTCTGACATTTTCATCTAGTCTGAAACCCCCAATAATTAGCTTTGGACATTAGGAACAGTGTAGTAAGACTGTCAGCATATCAGTCTACATTTTTGTTACCAATCTCTTTGAAAAGAATCAGCCGGGTCTTGGCTGTTTAGTCAACAGTGTTGGGTTTTAAAAGGGCAAAGCTGTTGACACAGTCTCATGTAAAAATCTACTTAAAAAATTAAAATATAGTGCATCTTAGAAGTTATTACAATGAAGCAATCAATAGTTAAATTGGCTAGTGTTTTGGCAACATCTTAATATACTTCAACAAAAAGTAACAACCATAGTGATTTAAAATAAAAAATATTGTATTAAGAAGGAACAGTGAGAAAACAGAAGAGGGAGCATTAAAAAGTCACTTTATGCAGGGAAGAAGTTCTTGTCTTCAGCGTGTGCAGTGGCTCTCATACATTACGACCAGCTTTGCAGACGGTTTCACCCTTGCTGCTACAGCTGTACTAACTAGAGATCCTATTTTTTTCTCCCTGCAATACAGACACCAAGCATGGTGTCCACTTACTGGGAGGAAGGCTGTGTTCACCACTGTTGGGCCTCTGTGACTCTCTCATTAGGAGGCATCAGTAGCCGGCACATCACACTGACATTTTCCCCATGAACGAGGAGAAGGGTGTGTGGCTTTTCTTCCCCCTTGTTTATTCCCAAGAGATGATATGCAGCGGCAGAATTTAGGGGGACGGCCATGTTTATTTGGTGCAGCTTTTGTCATCTCCTACCCTCTTTTGTTCCTTTCCCCTCATTAAAGCACTGAAATCACTCATGCCCTTCAGAAGGATAGAAAGGCTTTCTTTGTGCTTTTCCATTCTGTAGGAGAAGGGTTCCTCTCCAGAAATGTAATGTCATTAGTGCCTAAAAGTCTGAGTAACTGGCTCCAGTGCATTCTCTTAATTTGAAGAGCAGCCATTATCATGAAACAATGACAGGGTCTTGGATATTTCTTCAAAGCACTGTTATGATAGTTTCACAAACAACAAGGTAAGAGTGATGTATTTTCAATACATTCAGTCATCTGAGATGATAACCTGTCAAACCTAGCAGCCTGTGTAAAAAAACAAACTGATTATACAGTTTATTATCTTTACCTTCCAACTATCATCTGAGCTCTGCCTTTAACAGTATTTGACTTTTAAGGACGTCCTTCCTTGGAGAAGCAATATATAAATCAAAAAATATTTCAGAGCATTTTTATGGCAGAAAAATATACCTGTGTGGCCGTGGGCATGAAAAACACAGAGTGAAGAATTCCATTAATCTCTTACATGAGACATTCATCAGTCTGATTCAATCCCATTAATTCACCTGTGACGAAGTTTAAAGAATAACCCAAGACCCACTTTTCCTATACTTTTTCCCCACAAACTGACTTACTGCTTCTCAGTGTGGATTTTCAAGATGCATTATAACACAAGGGAACAAGAACAGAGCTGAGAATGAAGAAAATGAGAAAGTGTTGAAAGGACAAGGGATGTTCAGAATGTCAGGTAGATAAGAGTATCACCATATGGGTTTTTAAATCTAAAAGACCACCCTGAAAATGATAGGATTATTGAAAATGTCAGCATCCACTGGAACAATAGACTCAGACGTCCAAATATCAATGGAAACATGTAATTCAGCTGCAGAAAGAAAAGTTTTCTGGGGTTTCTGTAGAGGAATGTTCCACTATGCTTTACTGCTATTTGTTTTGCATGGGCTGCATAGCAGTATGCCTGGTATTTTCTGATTTCTGTGGTCAGTTATTATTCACTGTCACAAAGCAAAGTGGTCCAGGAATAGCTTAAGTAGCAAAACACTAAGTTTAAGATCTTCTTTTGGACTCAATTTTTGTAATATTTCCATCTGACTGAGCATCTTTGTGATCTGTTTGAGGAACAAGAGTGATTCTTGGAGGTCCTATCCTCCAACCAACAGGACAGAAAGGTGCTACAGCCAACATCTTTGTGCCAATACCAAGGCATACCTTCTGATGATTAGTGGGGCTCAGGTTGTAATGGGTCAAGATTGAGATTGCACAACAAGTGAATGTATGCGCAAAAAATGTTTACCTTCACTTAAATTCAGCCGAAAAATCTCACAGTGAATAATCACCCATATAGATGAGCTGACATCGATTGGAGAAATGTTTTTGAGCAATACTGGTCAATATGGGACAATACAAGATGTGGTTTTAGAGTGAGACAAAGTAACTACATGAAAAATAGCAAAGGGTACGTTGCACATGTTCATCTTGTTATGTGTTTCAGAATGACACCCACCTGTAAAACATAACAGACCTATGCCCTCTTTAATGCAAATAACCTCAAAGTTAGCATATGAGAATTTAATGGAAAAGTGAAGGTTGTAAAAAAGCATTTAAACCCAAACTTTCATTCTATTTACCATCAACTTCTCCACATAACATTGCTTAAAAATCCAAACTATCTCATTAAAACAAACGTGTGATGCTTGTTCTGCTTATTAAGTTTAAAACATTTTAACCCTCATGTGATTTTTATAGATCCCATCTAATCTTACATTCACATTTCTTTACTCACCTAAGTAAGTTAAACCATGGAAAACGTGTCAATATTGCCTGTTTTTCCAACCACATCTACCACAAATCTTGATGATATGAAGACATGTATTTATCTTTTCTTGCATTGGTCAAACCCTTTCTGAACTCACCAACTGAGGAAATTATCCCATGGAAGTGGTATGTTTGACTTCCCAGTCTCAGCCCGAATCAATCTCCCATTTCTTCCCAGGTTGAGAACGTCCACATTTAGACTTTTACATGATATTAAAGGCAATAGGCTGTGTAAGTAAATTTCTCATAATTTTCTATGACCCAGTTCGGATTCTTACAGGCTGACAGGTGCCGTTTCTTGCCCTGAACAGATGGGACCACGACAAGTCTGCTCCCAGACAATCAGTGATAAATTTTGAGATCTGATACAATTTTAAGCCATGATGATTTTCATTAATTTTTATGTGAAATGTAATTCTCCTTTAAAACTGGTTTGCTTAGGAAATTAAATAAAACAACTTCCTCTAAGACTTTATGTTCTCATAAGGGAGAACACACAGGGCCAGTGACACCAAATATAAATATATATTTTTAGCAAATAATGACTCCTTACCTGAAGCTACATTTAAGTTTTGGCAGTCAACAATTGCAACTCATTTTTCCATTGGTTGGAGTTCACTTGTGATGGCAGGACAGATGGTAAATTTAATGACCTGCTAAGTATTTCTTTGAAAGTGGCTGCATTTTTCCAAACAGCTTTGGCAGAGGACTTTACAGATTGATTGTTGTGTATAATTACCCATCTGGCACATTGGTTTATGATCCACTCAAACTACACACTGCGGACTTCACAGAAAATGTCCCAGAATTTGGTGAGAATTTAGCCTGAATGACCCTAAATCAACGTCCCTGGAAAGGTGGCGACCGGCTGAATGCGGCTGCTTTGGTACGACACAGAAGAGAAAGCAGAAACTTCAGTTTATTAGCTTTTAGTCTCAATAATTCGAGTTGTAAACAACATTTCCTTGAACAACAGGTTATGGTTTTTATGCAACTGCTTTATTATCATTATCACTTATTTCAACCTTGCAGAAGGAGTAAAAAAACTGGGCAGAGGTTTCACAGATTTTCTTTCCTTTTAATATATTAAGAGATTCACAGGATTTCAAGTAATGCAGGCAAATCCAGCCAAACAATAATTGTAAAATTAGTTTCTTGATGAATCCAAGATATACAAATGTCTGGATATGTTTTGATTATTGACAAGTAAGAACAAACCTTTTTTAAGAACATTTTCTTAACCAGTGCAGCTGGAAAAATGTTGTGTTAATTGTGTTTATGAAGTATGAAAATTATATGGTATTCTGTTTCATATTTTCTTTCTTTTGATAATAGCTGATGGATGGTGAGAACCAATGATCAATTATTCAACAAGAGAACTCCTTGGATTTTCATTGAGAGTATTGAGCAGCAAGAAAATATATATGTACGGTCTGAGTTAGTAGAGGCTAAAATTGAGAGTCGCAAACTCCTTCTCCAGAGTGGTGTTAAAAAAAACTTGCAAGCCCTACAAAGAGAGAAAAAAAAATCTCCATTCATGTTTAATGTTGGTGATTTTGTCCAATGTAAGACTCTATAACTAACAACTTAGGCGTTACTGCAGTATAGACTTGCGAGACGTATTGGAAATAAAGTCAGAATAACAGTGAAAATCTCAACTAGAAATTAAAACATAAAGGTTTTGGTCATTAAACTGTTTTTGTGTGTTGTTCTTTACATTGTTCACACTGCCAGGAACAGTCATGAAGTCTGTCATCTAATAGTGCCATTAGCCTTCTGACACACCCAAACACTAAAATGGCAGGAAATTTGATTTATGAACAAGTACGATAAAAGGCCTTCTTAGAGGAAATCTAAAGTGCACATAGAAAAACAATAATGGAAAAAAGGAGTGGAAAAACACCAACTCTTTTGTTTAAATATTTTCTTGCATGTTTGCTGTGTACAAAACAAGTTATCCCGCAAAGTGTCATTAAAAAGACAAAATATGTCTTCACTCTGAACCAGTTTCCAAATATTGCAGTTCTTTTCAATGTTTTACATCACTTTACAACCACCTTGATAAGAGTCATTGTAGCTTTCAGATTGGCCATATATTATTCTTTTCCCAACATACCATGTAAATTTACAGATAAGTATGTTGAATAAAACTTTTCCCTCTTACTAAGACCTCAAATGCCCAGTTTACAGTTCAAGATTTCTAATATTATTTTTATTAATTTGTTAAACTTGTCATCTTTGTTCTTTCTGATTCTAATTATTTTTTTTCTATGAACCAAAAAATGTTGTAGAGGCAAGTCAAGTAAAAACAAGAATTCACAACAAAAATGTAGACAATGAGAAATCTCACAAGGACTTTCTGCAGATAATAGAAATAATACTGACGGCAAATAAAAACAGGAATTTTTTCTTCAATCAGAAAAATCCAGAAGTGCATTGGATATGTTTTTCTGTTTTTAGAGAATACATTTCAAATTTCTACTGACATGAAGACCACAGCATCAGCAACACCCTAAGTAAACGAGGCATATAAAAAAAGGCAAATTAGTCTATTAATTATAAGTCAGGTTATGGGTTCAAAGTATGGAATGACACAGTTGTTAAGTATTGATCACACTTGTATTAAACACTTCACTCGCCTTGCCAGCTGGTGGTGGATGGAGGCCACAGTTGCACTGGTGGCCAGGGTGTGAAAGTATCCGTTAAGTGGGTGAATGACTGAATCGACGATGAAATGTTTTAATGTCTTTTGGCAGCAAAATTTTGCTTTGCTGCCTAAACCCTGAGCTTCACTGGTATTTTAAATATCTGTGACCTGAAAAAACCCACAACTAATTTTAAATTATGAAACTTGTGTACTATTATGGCTGCAGTATTTCAAGTGATGATGGAATATCAAAAATTATTTTTACAGTTGGAAAACTCAAGGGGCAAAAAAAAATAAATGTTGTAATTTTAAAATAAAAAAAACACAACCGGAAGAAAATTCAATTGTATTCTGACATGCTTAAAACTTACCCATTTTGCAGTTCAGCCACGGACAACAAAAATGTTCTGTTTGAGATTAAGACGGATGTATAACTATTTATAAGTTTTGCACTTAAACTAAAACCAAAAAGAAAATCTTTGAAGTACCCCTTCAAACATTATGTGGTATGATTTGAAGATTAAAGGCGAGTGAACATACAGATGAGGCAGTAGGATGCCACTCATGCTGCTAAAAGAAGCAGTATGAGTAGCATCCTAGCATCTTTTTTTTAAACTGGAATCTTTAGTTTTCTGATGGCATAAAAAATGTTCTCCAATTTGGAGAGGAGAATATTTTCAGAAATAATTTGATTTGTGTTAGCAACCAGACTGGAAGGCCAAAAACACACCATGACGAGCAAAATTAATATAAGTCAATGGAAGGAACATTTGATCTATCTATCTATATAGATATATATAGATATCTATATATCTATATATATATATCTATATATCTATATATATCTATATAGATATAGATATATATAGATATATATGCGCGTGTGTGTGCGCATGTGTGTGTATATATATATATATAACAGCATAGATACAGTGGATGCCTGTAGCCAAGCACTGTACATTACTCACTGATTGGCATCACAACACAGAGTAAAGCACCTTACAGTCCGGGAGATTCGGAGGGAACAATCAAAGCACAGATTGGATGTATTGACTTGTTAGCTTGTTTGCTGTCTGTGCTGGTCCAGGAGCTGAAGTAAAATGGAGAACACAGTTTACTGCCCACTTGTACAGATGCTACACTGCTCAACCGGCAGGCAGAACTGAAACCATCAATTTACTGCTGGGAAGACTATGACTGCAGCCAAAAAAAAGAAAAAAGACGATGTAAAAGAGGATAGAGTGTATAACAAATCATTTATCGTTTGGAAAGAATTTGACATTTCAATAATTCTCTCAAGCACATAAAAGCAAAAAAACTAAACAAAAGAAAGATACAGATTAAGCTATTTTTGTGCATCAAAAAATTAAACTCAAATGTTTTTACCAGGAACTAGTGACCAGCCATTCAGCCTTTACTCATTCAGTCCACCTGAGGCTGCAGAATCAAACTGCCAACATGAGGACCACATAGAGAAATACGATATATAAGCCTATTTCTATTCTTTTTCATGTCTGTAATCGCAGCAAAGCATAAATGCTCTTGTGTTTTAAAAATCATTTTGAGAAAGGCAGCATGTACTGCCCTGTGCTCGCTATCACCAGTGATGATTTTGTGCAGGCTCGACATTAAGCATAATGGGATACATAATTAGTACCAAAACTCTGTGCTTTGTTGCAAGAAGTGAAACAGTCGAGTTCTTATCACCACTGAGCAGACGGCTCACAAAAAGCACATGACAGGGGAGTTTTTGCACAGTTCTGGTTTGCACCTCAGGCCAGGAAGAAAAAAAAACACTTTTGGCTGGTTACCGGTAGCCACTACGGGGCTCTGTGCAGCTACATCTTAACAACATTGTGGTCATGTGGTTTTAGGAAATAAAAATGCTGCAGAGAGCTGTCGGACATAAGAAAAACAACAACAAAAATAATATTTACATTTCAAAATTGAACTGAATGTTTTATTTTTGTATAGTTTAATGTAAAAAAAATAAACACAGCATCAATGTCAAGACAATTGTATTCTCTCTGTCTCCCCTCTGTCTGGAGCACTTAAAACTCTTGACACACTTTAATGGCTTTGTCACAGGGCAGCTTGTCAAGCAAAGAAAGAAAAATCTTGGCTACAAGCAAAGTATTCACATAGGCTGCAAGCAACCTTTTCTCTGGGAAGAATAATTTGTTTTTGAGGACTTTTAGCACTGCAGGCTTTCTAAATGAATAAATTGCTGGAACACTTTAGAAGGAAAGGTCAAAAACAAAAAGCTATTATGCAACCTCCAAGATTGCCATTGGAACTTGTCCACAACATTTAAAAGATGTAATCGGTGATGTTAAGACTCATTAAGTAGAGTTTCAGAATAATGAAATTTTGCATTTTGTAATATATTTAGAATTTATAATGCCCCAATTCTTTGACAGATCCAACCTCCAAGAATTTGCATTCAGGAGATATTGTGGGATGTCCTCTAATAGTTCCTCTATTAGCAGCTGGAACAGACTGCAGCAGATCTATGTAATGGTTAAAACACACACGTGTTGCAGCAGATTTACACAGAGTTTCAGCAGCGAGTTTCAAAATGACTTCAGATTTTGCTCATTGAGGATATAGACTTATGGGGCATTAATTAATTAATTGATTTTTCATATAATTTCAAACAAAAGTCCTTTGTGTTTTTATTGCATTTTCAAAGCACTGTTGATTTAGCACAAAGAGTGATTTAGCAACCAACTCAAACTGATGGATGGATGCTTTTTACAAGAATGTTTTGTAATCATTTCATATTTTATTAATGCATTGTTTTGCTTTATGAGTTGTTAAAGCTGTGCTGTAATATGTCATTTATCTAAATGTTTGCATTTGCAAGCCAAAATAAAAGGGAAATTCACTTGTTTGATAGATTAAAGGTGGAATGTTTGATCTCTATAAATTTTGGAAACATAAAATACTATTTAATTATTTATTTGTACAAATCTTCTTTAGAAAACCTAAATGTGGTTGTCTTGCAACATTTCAACAAATCTTTTATAAATATTTGGAAGAGCAAATTTAGGAGCCTCATTACACACTGTGTTAAATATGAACTGCAAAGAAAGAAATAGTTTATCTTCAAATATTTATTCAAAACACTGAGGCAATTTGAAAAATGCTGCTGCCAAATCCCTTTAAAAGTGCAAGGAATAGTCAACCAACAGGATTTTATCTTTCTGTAGCCCATGGAAAGATTTAAAGAAAAGTCCACGGAGTAATAACAGCACTGAAAGACCTTGATCTTCACACAGAACTCGATTTTAATACAAACTGGAATCTAGGTTAAAAATCACTGCATGAACTCAAATACTAGCAAGAAGTAAAAAAGTACAAAATTTGTGAGAAGTGAAGACCGTGGCAGTGCCATTGGGGATCGAAGCAATCAAGGTTGTGACTGCCAAACGAGGGAGAGTAACTCCAATGTGCGTGTGTGTAAAGAGGTAATGAGAAAATGGGGAAAAAGGTAATCAAAGCTGCCAGAGGACAGCAGAACTGGAAAGGCAGAAAGGGTCAGGGTCAGTGCAGCGCAGATGGTGGAGCTGTATCTGAAATGTCAGGAGAGTTTGTGTAGTGGATAAATAGAAGAATTAATAACTGACTGATTGCAAAACAAATGAACTGTGAGAGCATTAAAATAAAATAAAAGTATTAAAATCCATTCTTGAAGCAATTCATTAGGTCTATGCACTAACAAAAGGTGTGCCCTATTCAAGTTATCAGGCAAAAACTATTAATCCTGTTTTCATGCAGCACACATCATAGTACTTATATATCAAGCATATGAGGCTTAAATTATAATAAAAACATTTGCAGTTTAAATAAAATGCTTTACACTTCAGTGACTCTGCAAGAAGTAAAACTGACTGAACAAAAACACTGATGTAAAAAATGGGTTACATACTTTTCTAAATATTATGAAATAATAATTCATTAAACAAATGTCTGTGCACAAATATAATGGCAACAAAAGAATAAAAAGCTGTCTTTTTGATTATTTCAGTTTTTTTTGTCATTGCAAAGTAACTGATCCGTGCCTCACTTTGTCACAATCACTGCTGTGTTTTTCCTAAATAGTTACAAATGAAAATCTAAAAACATTTGTTTCTACCTAACCTCTAGCTACAAAAGACAAATTTAGTTTTTTAGGACCAAAATCCAGTCTGACTTCGCAGTCCATCTCTTCCGTCTTAATCCCTCCCTCAAATCAATAATAGCGGATCTAATAGAGATTACATTCTCACTGATTGAGACCAAAACACTGTTGAGAAAAAGGTTCCTGTTCTGTGTTGAAACTGCAGAACTGGACAAAACCAACTTGTTTAAATGTGATGCACGTGAAAAGATCTTTCCTAACCTTGTTCCAGTTTAAATTCCCCGTATCACGCTCTAGGTGAGACGTCGCTGAATTTATTTAAAGTTCTTGTGTCCATGTGAGACTGAGGCTGGAATTGTTTGCAGACTATAGACATTAGTCATGCAGGCAGCACACCCCAATGCGTGTCCACATGGTTCTGGAAGACAATCCGGAGCAGGAGTCAGATGGGTCATGGTCTGTGAACATGGGCAGCACCAGCAGAGGAAATGGTTTCTTCTCAATCAACCTCATTCTGTCAAAAGAGTCTCACATGACAGGTTTACCAACACAAAGTTGTGCAATGCCCTTTTTATTATTTTAATCTAAGTTTAATCTTATCTTGTTTTATGAAAATGAGTAAGAAAAAAACCCCATCTAGCAACAAAACAAGGAGAAATTTCACCAAAAAATAAAAAGATATTTCTTGCATGTATCATTCATATACTGGCATGTTATCTGAAAAGGTTTTAATCCTGGTTTTGAGCCATAGTAGTACGTTATTGTCTTTTGCTGTTTTTTTCTGTGTTGTTGCACCGTTTAATGAAAAGAGCAACATGGTGCAGAAATCGCTGTTCCACTTCTGGTAAGCGGTTCTCAATTTATTAACCAGAGAAGCCATATAGTCATAAATTAGTTCTGCATGGTAAAAATTAACTTTTCAGATATTGAGAACTGGAGTGTTTCTATTTGTAAGGCTAACTTTAACAGCATTATTTCTAAGACACAAAATTATATCAAATTTAATTCCTTGCTATTGGATATGTAAGATAAAACATGATGGTAGTGATGAGGTCTTCCTTAAGCTGTCTCAAATCTCTCGCCTCTTTGGATGATAAGTGTCTTAATAAATAAGGTCGACATCATGAGACCATGACAGCAGCTCTTTTAATTATAATGCAGCAACACAAGCTCCACTTCCACTTCACTTCACACACTCAACAACCTGCCTCTGTCACTACATCACATACTGGTTTTAAAGGTTAATAGAAACTTTTCCTTAAAAAACAAACTGAAGTATGAAGAGATCTTCTCAAACTAGAGTCTAAAGTGTTTTGTGAAAGAGGTCTGGGTGGGTTCATATTTTCTTGACATATCTGTGATCTCAGCTGGATGGTAATATAACCACAAATATATTCTTCCCACGTAAAATGAACACTTGGATGACTGAAATTATCATTTTTTTTTACGAGCAGAAACTCTCAAATAGGTATCTGTAGCTAAAATACAAATTTGAGATGCATGTGTTTTTGACTAAAAGTGAAAATGGCTACATGACGCTGTCCATGAAGTTTAATATGCTTTCAAAAGTTAAATAAGAAAGTTAAGAAAGAACAAAAAAAGGGGGTTGAAATTTGAACCAAGTTTTTCCAATAGTTAGTGTTGCTGTGCTTCTGCATTCTAGATAAAACGTAAATCATTTAAATCCTTTAGATCTAAAATTGATAAAACTGTCATTTCAAACAATATACCAGAAATAATGATTTTTCGCTGCCTTATTTCTTTTTTAAAACCTTCTAAAGCAGCATGACTTTAAAGTCATCCTCATAATAAAAGGCTGCCTTGAATCTGTGAAATCACCCTCAATGGACAGTAGTTACAGCATCTAGCACTTTCTCTGTTTCTCTCACTATATTCAAAGCTCTCTGCAGCAAAGGTCCCATCTACTAAATCATGAAATGCACATGCCTGATGTGTGCACTTCCCCCTCTCCCAACATAATACAGAATTACTATTGAGCATATAAAATATTATAATATCATTAAATGTGGAATTAATAAGCAAACAAATAAGGAATTTAGAGGACTGAATATCTAAATCTGATTTTGGTTAATCTCCTCTTTAACACAAGAAATTTGCTGTTTTTGTAAAGAAGGTGAATCATACCAACAATGCCACAAAAACATTGTTGTTCAGCACTTTATTTTAAAGTTATTTCTTTTATCATGTTGCAGCTAATGAGAGAACTACTGCAGGAGTGTGGGATTACTTTCATCTGATTGCTTTAATTGATTCTGACAGGTGTGTCCACACATAGAGCCATACCTACTGAAATAAGCATTTCTTATTGACAGCCTCAACAATAATAGTTATTATAAGCTAGAACATTACAGAAAAAAACAAACCTTCTTGACTTTGAAATAGAATACGGAGAGACTGAGTCCCTCTCATCAGGAGAGAGAAAATATTAGCCTGAAGTTGATTGTATATGTGAAGAAAACAGCTGGTATATAATAGCATATGGGTTTGAGCCAGAGCACACTTTCTAATTTAGTGCTATTAATTATGAAAAAGTGGTGAGGAATAAGAAAAGGCTGATGTAGCAACAAAACACTTCACTGTTTATTGCTACTTACCTTCACTGAAGATACTAGATACTTTCCAGGATCGAGACGTAAAGCTTTTACAAGAGATTGGGAGTAAAAAAAAGGAAGCTCTCCCTCATTGCAAACATTTTATGACTTTGAAGCATTAAATCTTAAAAAGTATTGTGGTGTCAGGCTTTGTTGTTTTGTCATTGCTTAAACGTCTATTTTGTTTCTAAGAGAGTTCGGGATATAGAGGCGTTTTAATAAGAGAACTTTAAATAGTGGATGCAGCAACGAGCAATGCTGATTGTCCTGGCGTCTTTCTTAAGTAAACAAATCAAATACCCCAAAAACTGCTGACTTTACTGCCAGACATCAATTTAAAAAAAGGGATTTGATTAGTTTAATTCATTAGGTTCAGGATGTTTATGGGTTTTTCACAGTGAAGCAATGAGTGAATAGCTTGCTATAAAATCAGGTTGTAATATAACCTTGATGCCGTTCTAACCCAGATTTCTGACTCACCAGCAGAAACAATTTCAAAAACTCAATTGGGTAGAAAACTACTCTAAAAGGCTTCTGCAAAAGCCAACTGATGCACTTATAAAGTCTCAAGGGACAATCTTTGATTCAAAGCCCTTGTAAGAGCCTTTTTTCAGTGTAATTTTGTCCATTTATGATGATTTAGCCCTCGGAAGCCAAAATAATTGATTATTCTCATTACAAAATGTTCTCCAGTGGACTGTTCAGCCTGCAACGACAACCCGATTCAATGAAATTATACAATATTGCTCCATTTTACATTCCAGCCCCTCTCCACCAACTCTGCCTCACACCTTCTGCAGATAGACAATATTAAAGAAATCCACAGCAGATTATGATGTAATGAGCAAATAATGGTGCAGCACTGTCCAATGAAGGCATTTAAGTGTCTCAATATGGATTTACTTATCTCCTTAAATATGTCTAGGGTCATCTTATGCAGCTTTCTGCAGTTATGGGAAAATAATACCAAATTCCCAAGATGGAAAAATTTTAATTTAACATGCCTCCAATCGGCTGTTTTGCAATTTCAAACTTATCTTGTTTAACAGAATGTAAAACTGTTGTTTCATGCCACATATTTTTAAACCGTTGCTGGAAACATTGTCCATTCAATATTTTAAAAGAAAACTTAATGAAAAGGTTTGTTGTGAGTCATTTTACTCCCAACGCTTATCTTCACATTTAGGATTTGGAGTTTAGTTGTAGCTTTGTCTTGTTTTTACTTTACAGTCACTAACCTTGAATGTCAGTGTTGGTTTTGCTCCAAATGTTTTTCTGCTCTTATTGATTTCTACACTTTTGTAAATTTCATTCAGCCCCGTTATTAACTTTAGATCAATAGGTTCTCTCTGTTCTGGCTTGCAGGCACAAGACCCAGCTAAAAGTGATTACAAGCAGTAGAGGGAAAAAATTCTCACACAATCTGTCAGAGCAATCAAAGTTTACCATGTCATTAGTACCTGACAACATAAATGTGCAGTAGCAAAGAAATATGTAAAAAGAGCATATCCATAATTTGCTCATTAAATCTCCATGTCAAATCAGCACTATTGTGATTCTCTTAGCCATATTCATAACTTTGGAGTGCATGGTCCTTAGTGGATACTTGACTGATTTGGCTGCATTTCTTGAAGGAATGTGCACAACGGAGTCAGTTCAATCCCTCTTTCTGAGATAATGTTCTTTTAAGAAGTAAAATCTCATTTTACTTAAGGTGCATTCACAGAAACCTCTAGTTTGTTTGCCGAAGTCTGAATATTAATTGAACTATGATGTGGGCCACTTAAAAACCTAGATCTCAGTTTGCTTGGTTTAAATTCTGGTGCAGATGTGTAACCGCACCAGAATGTATCTGTATATGTTAATGCCTAGCAGACTGGACACCAATGTAAAAGGAGGAGGCAGACCATAGTGCAGGGCATTATAGGTCAATTCAAGCAAAACAAGCATGCATGTCCAGTACCAACAGGAGAAATAACTAATAGTGATTTGCCAAAGACGGAAAAGAAATCCTACAACTGCTAAAATCTAGCAACTCTACTTTTGTTTACATGTGAGAAAGTAGGTCCGGTGTCTTCTTCTGAGGTTTTTGTGGAGCTGCATACCTCTCTGTCTTACCATACCTCTCCAGTCAGTTCAATACAGCAGTGTCTGCAGTATTGATTACATTCAATGTTGCTGTGTTGATATCAGTGCTTCATTTTCAGCAAATGTGCACAGAAAAATGCAACTCTAGTCTGAAAAAGTTTGTACACAGTTGCTTGGTTGACATTAAGAAATGGTGACATGTAAACTGAATTCCAGCAAAAGTGATATATTGATTATAGCACTGATGAAAAGATTCCTGAAACCTGAAGGCACATTAGTTTATAAAGGTGCTCTAGCACCTCCAGCTAGATGCTAGAGGTGCTTTACCTCTAGCTGGTGTGGTCCCGGTCCACCAGTCAGATTTTCCATTAGCAGATTCGGCATGGCTCGACCTGCCTGTTCACAGATTTTGATACCTACTTCAAGAGAACCACTAGAAGGACTGAGCCAGGTGCGGCACCAAATAATTTTTATTGCATTAGTTGATTGGCTCATGAAACTGTGCAGCTGTGGTCAGCTTTCTGTGGGAGACCGAAACTACGTATTATTAGCTTGTGATGCGCATTTTATTTTTCCTCTGGATTAAAAGAATAACAAAGTTAATGCGTGCCTATTGGTTTAAATATTTTGACTGCGTTACCTAAATCTAAAATGTTGCACATTTAAAAAAACAAAAGTTTCCTTTATAAGTTCAAGAATGCAAGCAGAAGTTTGGCACATACTTTACATAGCAGGTGTGCTATGTGAAGTCAGACAATGAGGGTGAAAACCACAGAGAGCAAGAAGAGTTCAAGCAGGTGTTGGCTTAGGTTGTATTTCTATGCACTGAGCTGATTTTTGTTACTGACAGGGGCTGAGTTTGTTCCCCTTTTGGTCTTTTCTCCAATGTGTGCAAAAACATGGTTAAATGTGAAGTGTATAAAGGATTGTGTACAACTTCATTTCAGGGCTCTGCTTCTCTGACTTCCATGGAAAGAGACTTTGAATGCTTTTTTCTTTGAATAGAGCCTTTTGAAAGATTGATCTTTCTCTATTCCAGCAGTTTCTCTCCCCTTTATTAAAGGATTTCCACGACACTGCAAACATCAGTAGAGAGATGACCATAGTTGACGCACAGTCCGCCCACAATAGTAAGGAACAGAGTGTATAATGGAGTAGCTCACTACCTGGAGTGAAACCGGTGAGCGACTTGCCAGTGGAAAAGTGCCTCTAGATCCTCTGAATCTGATCTGAAGAATCTCGGTGTGATTTTTCACAATTTATGTGCCTTGAGTTTCATTCCACGCTCAAAATTGGACATAAGACGTTATCTTCTGGAAGACTAAGTGAATAAGCACTGTAACATTTTCATTTAAGATGCTCCTGCTTTCCTGCCAGTCTAAACCTGTTCCGTCAATAAAATTTTTTTTCTCTGCACTAGTCCTCAGCTGTTCCTGATCTCCTTATCTTCACCTGCACCACCTGTCCCTTATTAAGACTAATTAGATAAGCAAGTTATGCCCACAAACATCAGCCATCTTCCTAATGTTTGTCACTCCGCAGAAAAACTCTGGGTAATTAGCAGCATCTGAACAACACATTAGCAAACATAACTACAGTCTTTTACTTTTTAACCCCTGTAAACTTAAGAGGAAAAATTTAGACAACAATGCACCAGGTAAAATCACATTTACATATGATAAATGAACATGAAATCTAAAGAACAGAATGTTACTTCTTCATCATATCAGCAGCACTTATTTAGTTTGGAGCATCAATCATGTACCTGGTGCAGTAATAAATCCTCAAATGAAACTCTGCTTAAGAACTGGCATGACAAACTGAAACAGACAAATCATCTCCAAAAGTAAACAGTTTACTAGACACTTTTCTAAATTTGGATTTTAAAAGGGGAAAAAGGATGTCATCCTATAAATTTACAGTTGTGCTTGTTCTCTAAATGGCCTAGTGAATCATGTGGCGTTGCATACCACAGCCTGTACAAACATGCAAACCATCATGTGGCTCAACAAGCAGCCACCACTGTGTTTCCAAAACTCATTTAAGCCAGCGCTGCACTGATTAGCGCTCTGCTAGAATCCCATCAGATAAATACCCAGATATAACTGTCCTCTAAGCATCAGCAGATTCACCAGTTTGCAGAGACTCCCAGTTGACTTGGTGGTGGGACTTATTTGAAGCGATCACGTCACAGTCATTTTCAGCTATACGAACATGTATTGATGTTGTCTCACAAGCTTCATGCCTGCTAAAATATAAAACACACTACATTCACAGTGCACACTTATTCTCACACAGGTAAAATGAACAAAGGCTCAGATTCTTTCAAACCTAATCTTGTTCAGACATGGCTTTGGTAAAGCTCCATGTCTTCCATTAAATCTGAGGCTGTAGATTAATCAGATGTTTTGAACTAAACCAACCGAGCAGTTTGTGTTTTTTTTTTAGCTTCGTATATACACGAGAAGATATTTTACAATATCCTGAGATTCTTCATGGCCTATAATTTTTACTCACGAGGGTAGTAATTAAAAATAACCATGAAGAAATGGGACATTCCCTCAAGATCCACAGCAATAGTGGTCGCCAATTTTTGTGTGTAAAGACTTCGTGTTTTTGCCTCCAGCTGATCTTATTCTGCGTCTAAGCCAAGACATACCAACATTGCAGAGGTTGAGCATACAGTTAAGCCACATATTTTTCATTATTTATTTTTAGATTTATATTTAAAAATACTTTTATTCACCCATGAATCATGTAAATAACATTGAACATGTTGAAAGTTGTATATCTTTATCAATATTCCGTTGAAAAATCCTGTATTGGCACCGGGAAATAAAACAATCAAACCTTTCCTATAACTGCTGACATTTTTTTCTGCAAATTTGTGTATTTTTGATGATGTATCAGACATAATCAATCAAACCAATCACACTATTTTGTTCCCATGTGAAAATCTGCCTTGGACTCTGGAGCTGATTCAATAACAACCTTGGCAACACAACAAAAGCAGTGAATCTGCATAGAGTTTACCTTCTCAGTCACATAAAGAAACATACACATGTCCCATCATTTAGGGTAGAAAATATAAAAATAAAAAACTAAGAAATAAATAAGACATGTCTTTTCTTAATGTTATTCAACAATATGAACACATTTTTAAACTGATTCAGTTTGTACTCTAAATCTTCTACCAAAAGGTTGTATCTCATACACAGAAAACAAGATGTGTAAAGGATCGGATAAAACTCTCTGTGCCTGTCTGAGAACAGATTGTTCATGAACTCAGTCAAAGGAAGGGTTTCCAGTCATCCCAATCACTTTCATGGCAACCTGTATGAGCCGCAGCAGTTTAGCTTTGGACTGTGCAGGAAGCTTGATCATTACCCCACACACCATATCTAATGATGCTCTCCAATACAGCCTGCTAGGACAGGAACAAGATTTTCTGATTCACAGCAAACGTTCTAATTCTGCGTAATCAATAGAACCTTTGCGGTTAATATGTTCGTTCCTGCTGAAGAAGAGATCAATAGCAATACGTCACCTGTAAGAATTGATTCGACATTCACAATTTTTTTTAAGTCAACCATCACGCGAAGTCAAAAGTATTTCAGGGACAAGTCCAAAGAAGTGATGCAGGTCATTTCCAAACCATGCAAAAACAGATTTTTTAAAAAGAATTTGCCAGAGTTTCACTTAATGCTTGACTTTAGCCTTAAAGCTAAGAGTCCACAGAACAGGACTCATGGTGGGCATGTAGAAACCTGCTCAGCACAGCTCTCCATTAAGATACTCCACGACTGACGGTGCTTAATCTAAGAGAAAGTGCAGCCACTGTCGCCATGTTGCTTTTGTCTTGGTAACAGCCCACCTAACTTTATCACGTCGTGGAATATTTCTGTCTCACACCGAGTGAAAAGCTGACACCAGATACATCTCTGCTGTCAGCAGTGACTCAGCCTGCAGAGATTGTTCGCTTCCTCACATGCAGCCCTGCAGAGCTCTAACACAAAGTGCATGTGATGGGAAATGTGAGCAAGGACAGATCAAGTGTGGGAGTCACAGTAGTATGAAAATGAAAAGTGTGAGTCAGAATTTACAACTTCTGTACTTGTTTGACATCCCAGCTTTGGAATAAAATGTATTCTTAGGTAGGCAAAATGTCTCTGCCTCTTCACTTTATTTGAGATTCAGTCTCCCACATATAGATCCAGTTCAGAACTTGCATTGGAAGCAAAATGAGTTCCAGTTTGTCTTTCAAAATATTCTATTTAGAAAATAAAAAGCATGGGAATGTGCTATAATTGTGATTTGACACTTCTGGTTAAAAAAAAAAATCAAGGTTTTAAGATCCTTAAAATTCTTTGATCTACAAATCCTTTCATGGGATTATACAGACAGTGGACTGTTTTTCCCAGTCAAGTGTAAATTGCTCCCTCATCCCATCTTATTGTGAGATGTCAGTCAACTATATGATGTTGGAGTGACAGGAATTCCCTTGGTCATTTCCTTGGCAGAAAAAAAATAAGAATATCACCCTTAACTAAGCTTTTCTTAAGGTAACAAGCTTTAGCAACACACTAAGAGTGTCGGACAGCAATATACACAACCATTTAGAGCAATTACAGAAGAACAAAATGCAGCAACTTAATTACCAAACATAGTTTTGTCAGATCCAAGACAATCATCTAGAAAGAGCAAAATAACGTAGAAGACTTTCTATTTTAAATAATAAGTACATTTAAATTATTTAGCTGGGGCTTATTCTGCTTTTTAAATTAATCTTGGTACATTCCAGTCACTTGCTCTTGTAAGAAAATCTAAAACCAAGGTATCCAAACTTTCTCTACAAACATTTGTTAAAGAATTGAAAGAACCGGTCGTTTCCAGGAGCTCAATGAGTTCCAGTGTGACGCCGTAATAGGAGCCCGCCTGTGGTATAATTCCAGTAATGAAATTTCCTCAATACTTACAGTATTATCCCACAGCCAACTCTTAGTGGTGTTATACCAAGGGGGAAGTGACTGAAAATGACAGGAGCCACATTAAATCACAGAGCAGACTCAGTGGGTACAGAGGCACAAAGTCAATAGCTGCAGACCTACAAACATCAATTGGTCTTCAGATCAACTCAATGATGGTACAAAAGCAAGGCATTGGCTACAGTGGTGTAAAGAATCTATTCTCTCACATGACAAATTATCCCCTTTCTGCCTATTAATTCAAAGTGCAGTGGTTGCATCTTAGAAAGATACATCTTCATGCTCCCTACTTTGTGTTAACAGTTTTTGAAGATGGTATTTTTGTATTACAACATGTCTGCTGACCTGTGAACAAAATAAAGTCCATAAAAAACATAGATGAGCACGTTTGGTATGGAAAAATATGGCTGGCCAGCACAAAGCTCTGACCTGAACTGAATCAAACATCGTTGTGATAACTCTAACGGAGACTGCAAGCAAAGACTTCTCGTCCAACAATAGTTTCTGATCTTACAATTGCTCTTCTGGGCTAATGGTAAAAAAATTTCCATAAACACACTGACAGATCTCATGACAAGACTTCTGAGAAGACTTGAAGCCACAAGTGGTTACCCAACTGAAACTGATTTTAAACACTGTTAACACCCTTATCTTTGTTTTCCTCTCTTTTAACGTGTATCTGTACATCAGTGTTAAAATGGATCTAAGTAATATATTAAATATTATTGTAGCTACTATAGCAATAATCAGTGTTGCAACAATATGTAATATTTCTGCTGCAGCGGCAACAGAAGCAGCAATTGTATTTTTAAAATAACAATTTAAACTGCTATGCAGTTTGACATTTTGCTACACAGCACTATTCTCTAAGAATGGTCTACTGGCTATGAGCGTAATCTTTGCTTTGTGCATGCTCTTCATTTTAAGCAGGCCTTCAGTTTATCAGGTATAGTAAGAACAACCCTCAAAGCAGCCAATAATGATGTAACTGACAGTGGAGTAGCCTGTAAAAAAATATGTGCACAAGAATTGAAAACGATTTGATTCAGAACATTAAACTAATCGCACTTTGTTTCATCGTTTTATGGTCCTCTGAAAAAACAATCAGGTACACCAGGACTCTAGGGGCATTAAGCACCACCATTCTTTGAAGTCCTCAGAAAGAACATCAGTAGATCATGAAGACCAAGGAACACATCAGACAATTAATACAATTGTGCAAAAGTTTGAAGTAGGATTAGATTAAAAACAATTTGTCAAGCTTTGAACATCTGACAGAGTAGGAAAAGTATGAGAATCTGTTGACAGTCCAGATATCAGTCATGCATTCTATTAAAAAAACGCCTTTCCTGAAAACTGGCAACAACATATCTATAGTTGAAAGTAACCCATAAAAAGCAACAATAACAATAACGTGTTTTTGTCTTCATACTGAAAACTGAGATGAAAAATAGAAAACCTTTTCAATGCAACTGAAAACTACATTATTTCTTGTAGCTGTAATTGAAGAAAAATATTTCCCGCACTTTTTAGATTTTTAGTTGTACATTTTAAGTGGACTCTGCCTCTCAGCCGCAGACTGCTGGAGATATAGGCACTAGCCCCTCTCGCGATCCTGAAAGGGTAAGTCTGTTAGATAATGGATGGATTTAAAGTGGGTGTGCTATTAAAAAAAAATCCTAATACCATTTCATGAATAATTTTCATAAAGGTTGTAAATACTTTTGCAAGGGACTTATGTCTTTGCAGTAATTTCTTAAAATATGGTTGTATTATAGCACAAAGTCTAGAAGAACAGAAAAATCATGCCTTTATCCAAAAAATAAACAAAACTGCCACCTACTAGCTGGTATGTTCTTTGGCTTAAATGTGGTAACTGTGGACATAGTCCATTAATTGGTCAGCCTTAGGTTATATCGGACAAAGTATGGCCTGGTAAAAACCAGCCCTCCATTCCTACAGACTCTGAACCCTCAGCTATTGAGCAGCAGTTACTTGTAGGTGTAGACTCTGATGAAAAATTTTAAATTTTACCCTGTCACTAAAACTGGCACACTGTTGATATATGCAGTGTGCCAGTTTGATGTTATGAAGCACATTAGTAATTATGTGTGCTTGAAACAACCATCCCCTGCTGTGAAGAGAGAAGTGCCAAGCCAAACGAGTTGGCTGTTAATTTAATTCAATATTTGGAAGCGTGGCTAACATGGACTGAATGGCCTTGTTCACTGCGTCCACTGACATTGCTAAAACTGCAGCCAGACTACATTTCTAAATTAGTATGGAAAATCAACGTTCTCGCTCACAACGCCGCCTTTCTGCTGATTGACCCAGTTGTAGAGAAATTGAGCTCTATGGGAGAAATCCCATTGAGCAGGAAGTGGACAGGGAGATAAGAATCAAGTGCAATTATTTTAAGTTCACATAAACAACTCCTGGCTTAGTAATAGCTGGCACAGATATGAGCTGCACCTACACATTACCAATATTTCATAAGTAATTATATTTTTGTAATGGTTATTTACAAGAATACACATTTTTTCAACCCCACAACACTTTTCTCCACTGAAAAGGCAATGCAAGCTGTACATTTAGATAGATAATCATTTTTCCAGCGTTTTGTTTTAGCTTTAGAAGGTATAAATTTCTTACTCAAGGCCATGCCATTTCAGCTCTATCACATTTATTAGCCCTTCCCTTAGTAAAATACAGAGGGAAGCTCTCCATGTTGGCCTTTCTGAACCAACATGCAGAAATTTCAAACACATTATTCAATATGTTCTGTTGCTTAGAAATATTTTGTTTCCTTGTTATTGAGAGATGAAAGAGTTGTAGTTGTTTAATAGGAAAGAATGCAATATACTGAAATGTCTTTTTTTTATGTATCTGAGATGTGTTGAAGACCTCAGAATATACGTTAGAACATTTTGATTTTTGCTAGATGTATGGAGAACCTTTACAGAGAGCAAGATGCAGATTTTTTGGCATTAATCTATCATGAAATGCTCTCTTCTGTCAGAGTACAGTAATAGAGACTGCTGAAACGTGGACTTTAGAGGTATGTCACTGAGGGCACCGCCACAGAGCTCCACCCCACCGATGCCTATTGGTGCCAAGCTAAAATGGAGACCTGCCTCCAGGAGGAATGTTTATCCAAGCTGAGCACAGAGCTTTATTGCTCAAAGAAGCATGAGTGGATTTCTGTTCTGCAGCAGCTCTGTGCCATTTCAGCCAGAGACCTGCACAAAATGAGCCTTCTATCACCCGTGATGAGAACAGCTCTTTCAAAGAGGCATGGCAGAGATAAATTAACAAGACGTGGTGAAGCGTAACATGTGCGCACCAGAAAGAAGGAATTCAAGCACTAAAATGATCCCTGCATTCCAAAAGGACTGCGGAGGAACAGAAATCAAAAGATGTTAGAAAAGATTAAATTTTTTTAAACTGTGAAAAATAATTTCTTAGTGAGCTTACCCAGGGCAAGCAGGAAAAATTTAAAATGTTATTAAATATTTCTTACATTCGTGAGTTTGGTTAGACAAAAACTTTAGGAAGAGAGATCAGACCAGTTAAGCTTTTTCCTGAAGGACCAATCTCGATCCACACCAAATCCAAATAGAGGTCCAACCAAACTGGTGGAACTATTTAGATGCTTTAGCTTAGACTTAAACCAGTGTCCTCACATGGCTCAATGGAAAGAGAAGTTGTCTGGTTATTTAAAAGTTTCCATTTTAACTCCAGCTTGCTCAAACCATATGTTAATGAGCTCTTGGGTAAGCCACTTAACCCCAAGTTGCTGACTGATCTCCATATTGGCGAATTACTGTGAGAGTAGCAGAGTGGGTGAGACTCGTAGTGTAAAAGTCCATTTAGTGGTTTGAAAGGTAAATGGACTGAATTTATATAGTGCTTTTCTAGCCACTGACCACTCAAAGTGCTTTACACAAGAGCCATGCAGAGCCAAATGCACTCACATTTAACTTGGGGTTAAGTGTCTTTCCCAGGAGGAAATAAACATGTGACAGGAGAAAGATGTAATTCAACCAAAAACTTTCTGAATGCAAGACTACTCCACTCTCTGAGCCACAACTGCTATGACTAGAAAAGGACAGTATAAGTCCAACTGATTTATTTTGAGTACAATTGGAAAGCCAGACAATGAGCTCCTAAAAATGAAAACCACCTATCCACAAGCTCAGATATTTTGATGACACCTGGATCAAAATGCAGGTTGAATAAATGGAAGCCTTTGATGATCACATCAGCTCAGTGAACCACAACATCAAGTTCAGAATGGAGTATCCCAAAGAGAAGAACCTACATTTTTAGACTACGTTGTCCACAGTGAGAGTGTTGGAAGTCTATTGAAAGTCTATAAACATGGACCAGCATCTGGTTTTTCAATTACATCACCCACTGAAACATAAAGTGCCAGTCCTGAGAGCTCTGCACTTCAAGAAAACACTTCAAACTGGTATCCAGGATTTTATAAAAATGTTCAACTCTGTGCAATGAGGGACACAAGAAGAACCTGTGGCTTAGAGAGTATCCAAGAAACTAAGAATAATTTCTAAACATTATATTCCAACAACACTCTTAGACAGAGACTGTTCGTCCCAAGGATAAAACACTCAATCACAAGGTCAGTAGTGTGATATGTAGTCTAGGACCGCGAGGACTGTTTAGTTCTCTACACTGAAGAAACTAAACAGCAGCAACACAAATGGACCACCCAGGGCAGAAGAGCAAACTCATTGGGTCAAGAATCAGTGGTTCACTTGCATCTCAGGAGTGTGTTTGTATGGAGCAGTGTGAACATTTTGAATAGGGAAGACAGATTTGAGAGAGGAGAGAAAGACATCATCCAGATTAAACATGAAAATACATCAGAGATGGCCTCAGATTTGAGCTTTCTAACACCTACTACAATCCAGACTCTTTTCCCCTGTTTCTCAGCAATAAACACTTTGGGACATGACCAAAATAACACTCCTGGCTTCACTAGCGACACGTTCGGATCATCAAGCAACAGTGATGCATACAATGAGCTAAATAATGAGTAGGACTAATGACTCATCTCCTAATTGCTCCATTAGTGACTTCAATAGCGCCATTAGTTTTTGATTGTTCTGAAAACAACTTATATGCCTCTAACTTCCAATCATGTTCACAATTAATGAATCGTTTTGGATGAGAGCTGAAAACATCTGAAAGAAACAAGAGACAAAGTCCAGTTGCCTTCTACTCAAGCACTTACTGTCAGATTGAATTTATTTTAGCTAAACAAGGCTAAATTAATTATATCAATCCAACTACTTTAAAATATTCAAATGTATCTTCTAATTATTTTTTTGCATTTTACTTTTTTATGTTTAATTTGTTCATGTTAAAAAGAGACAAGAATAAGAACTTGTGTTGTGATAGTGACAAAAAAGTAAAGAAATAGCAGTAAGCTATTTAAAATCTATTTGAACAAAACTGTCTTCTCTGTCTGCTCTATGGCTTTCATAAGCTTTCATAAGCAATGATTGCCTGAGGTACAGAAGCTGAATTTCGTAGCCATATGCAATTTAGGATTAATTACATCACTCAACTATAACACTGACATTTTTCAAACCATAAACCTTATGATTGTTTAATTGTCATGTAAACTGAGTTTTAAGGTTAACCTGTTTTATTTTATTTTGTTTTTTTCTTCTTCATGTTTTATAAAAATTTTAAAATTATTTGGGTAATGTTTAATACCTCCCAGAATGTCGTCTTATTGTGCATGAAATCAGCAATAATGTCAGACACACTAATATAATTATATATCTGCCTGCTCACAGGTCATGTTTGGTCACTTAAACCTTTTGTCTCTGGCAAGACGATGTGGCTTTTGTTCAGTTTTTTTTTTTTTATTCCACCGTCTAAACTGTGATTTTCAGAGCTGAAAAAAAAATCTTACTGTCCCCAAAGAGAGAAAACAAGGAATTACAGGTGCGTCCCCTGCAAAACCACGCAGACACCAAAACATTTACCATTTAGGAAAGCATAAGGCACTTCATTCAAACTTTATCTCGGAGGAAGACAGTCTGCGTTGACCCGCTTTCCCTCAGTTGTAATTTGATATGAGGAATCTTACCTTGGATGTGCTGGTTCACCACGCTCTCCAGCCGATCCAATCGCTCCATGATCCGCAGAGTGTCCCCTTTCTTGTCCCCTTCCAACTTTCCCACTGCTAAAGGCATGGGGACCTTGATGTAAATATTGGCGATGTAGTTAGTAACCCATCCGACATAGAGCAGGCAAACAATGTTGGTCATGCCGCTCAGGATCACGCATGTGGACACCAAAGTTTTGGTTCTCCTGGTGCAAACCATGCCGACATCCCTCCATGCAGCGCAGCCTGCAAGTCTCCCCTGGGATCGCGGCGCAGGGCGACAATTTCCCCGCACACTCAGATACACACACAAAGAAAAGAAATCCTGTAAGAATAAAGTTATTCCTGGCGAGTACGCAGCGGTGCAAAACAAAGCAAAAAAAAATGCCAAGCACAAAGCGCCTACTTTAAAAGTGCCGCGGGTTTATTTGTTACGTTGCTGAAAGACAGGAAAATGGTACAAAAAAAAGTCTACAGGTGAAGGACCCTCCTCTCCTTTTCTCTCTCGCCCCACTGCGAACCGCCGCGCGTACAGTTGCGTTTGAGGTTTTGAGAAAACAGGAGGGACGGAGCGCATCCTGCCGCAGCCAATGGGAGAGATGGAGAGAACTGACAGCCTCCGAGTCTCCGCTACGCGCTGATTCACTCTGAGCCGATCGGATCGTTCTTATCGTGCAATTAAAAAAAAATCCATAGACAGATATTAAAACAACATAGTGCACTTTTATATGTCATTCATAGTCTTTGCCCTTTGCAAATCCATTCTAAGTATAATGATTTTTTTTTTCAGCACTGCTCTACATTTTACCAAAGAAAACATTCATCACTCTTATCTGCTGTGGATCCGGATCAGCTCGTAGGATAGAGCCAAAGACAGACATCAGATGTGAAGGTGTGCAGAGGTCGTGTGCTGTACTCCGGATTCATGGTAGGGGTCGCTGCTGTGGTTAAACCAGCGCTCAGGACAACACATCAGGGAACATATTGAGCATGACCTTAACCTTTAAGCATCTAGGATGATCTTTGCGGCTTTGTGTGCTCCTCTTTCTTCATTTCCTCCTGTGTTTGGATGCCCTCTCCCTCCATGCTATTTTATATTTTATGTGCTTTTGTTTAATGGCTTCACCACAAGAAAAAAAAGGAACTTAAGTTATTGGTGAAGATTTTGCCCATAGTCATAGGTGATCTATTGCGACCTCATTCTGCTTTGAGAGTTTAATTCAGAACCCTCCTGGCAAGTCCTTTGTTTGGCTGTGTGATTTATTTTTTGACTGTAGATAAACGTATCCGAAGGCAAATTTTAAATAAGATTCATATTTGCATATACGCTGCAGAGTTTGAAAGAATGCAATTATTTTCTCTCCATTTTCTTGTTGATAAAAGACTTAATTGTTTTATGACAGCAGCTTCTAGTATCATCTTTGTCAGATGACTATTTTCTAACAGTTTTTATATTCAATCTGCCAGACTGCTACAACACAGCATGTTGCCAGAGTGAAATGATTAAATCCAGTGTCACAGTCATTTCTACCACCAACGGCATATTGTGACACTTGATTTCCAATATGTTTTCATGAATACCACTCAGCCAATATTTAAGAATTACTGTCAAAGCAAACAGAACTAACGCTGGCAAATTTATGTCTGTGCAGATTTACCCAGCATGCTGACTTCTCATTGGACATTTCAAGTGCAGCCGGCCTTTTTATTTTGTAGCACTGGTCTGGACTGCAAAACCGCTGCAGTGCCCCCTTGTGGTTCCTGGTGGACATAAATTACTCAGCAGTAACTTCAACACAAAGCAGCAACAAACTTTTATTTTTAATAAGTAGAAGCCATAACAAAGTCTTGTAAGCTGTAACATTGCTCTAAAGGAGGACATGAAGAAATGTGACACACCTGAAAGTGAAAATCCAACCTTTGCTTCGGTTTATGCACAAGCTAATGTTAGCACTGCAGCACAGACAACAGCTACAGGAAGTTGGAAAATAAGCAGCTTAAAAGTTTTTTTTTTTTTTTAAACTTAGTGACACTACCTAATCCTGGAAACTTTAGTTTGTAGGAGAAAAACAAATGGGGTAGGTAATTGTCTAACATATTTTCACTTTGAAAGCTGAACATCTTTACTCTAGCGTTCCCCAATGTTACTTTTTATTATTATTATTATTATTATTATTATTATTATTATTATTATTATTATTATTATTATTATTATTATTATTATTATTATATTTTGTGGTTCATTTCTGTTCCTTGGCCACAAAAATGTCTGTCACTAAAGATTGCCACAGCAGAATCTATCAATAGTTTTTTTATTTTTTTATTTTTTGCCAGTCTTATGTAAATTCTAAGTTCATATGCAGTTAACCATATGCAGTCCATGTCAGGGGAATTTGCTGTCCATTCAAGATCAGGAACTTGTTATTGAAAAGGTTTTTGGTACTTTTGGCAACATTATTTTAATTAAATGTAACAGTATCATGTAAAGTAGAACTGCTTATTAAATTAAATGTAGTTGCTGTTTAAAGCCAGGGGTGTGCCCCCTGAAATTAGGGGAAGCAAGTTCATATGTGAACATTTACTCAAAATGTATGTCTTTGTAAAGCTTAATAAAGAGAATGTCTTTAGTTATTCACTCACTGAATTCATTTTCAGGTGGCAGAAATGAATCAAGAGTTGCTTAGCGCCGCTTTAACAAAACACTCCCATGTTGTTTTGGTTTTGTTGACCTTATCAGCGCCTAAGTCAGAAGATAATTATCGTTATGTTGTACTCTTGTCATTGAACATCCAGAGACTGCCCTTCTCCTTTGTGTTATGGCTATATGACTCAGTGCTGGGTGGTGGGTCATTCATCTCAGCTAACAGAGCTGCCAAAGTGCAAAAAGGTCATTTTCTTGAGTTTGCGCTGTGTGAAAGGGTTTTCTGTTTGCCAGGAACATGGGCGTGATGAAAACGCATTTTTCCCTCTCTTTGCAGTTGCTCACCACTTTCTCAAAGCATTTGATTCTCTTGAAAATCAATAAATTGTCTAAGGGATCTTGAACACTGAAGTTACTCTAAACATCCATCCAATGAATTAATGCATGAAGAAAGTGAATCCTCTGGAGTTGTTTGTCTATGCTGTACAAAATTCACAGCACTCATGTGAGGTTAATTTAGCCCCCGTTCGAGCCCAGGTACATGTGAGGTACTTCTATAAGTGATCAAGCCTGAAAAAAGTAACAACATATTCCTGTTCCTTTGTTCTAAAAATGCCATGCTACAGAAAGTGTTCACATCAAGACACTGGACATTATATTAGATGACGAGGTTTACAGTATAAACACCTTCCAGGAATTATGGCTCATCCTCAGCATTCTGTCATGTTGGTATTCTTATTAATGCCCCAGGCATGAAGTGCTTATGTAAAACATTGCGACGTCGGAGGAAAATGAAATAGCATTTTATTAACAAGTGTATGAATCACAGCTATGCAAACAATGAAATTTTACTCCAGCAGCAAGAACACAAACTGTTGCTTCACCTGAAGAGATACTTTCAACCTGAAACATGTTTCCAGAAATGTTTTGTATTACAGTTTTCTCTCCTGCACTTGCTTTGGGAACAGAATATATTTGACTTTGCAGCTTGTTGTGATGACAGAGAGGAGAGCTTGAATGGGACTGCTGTTCATTCCATGATGCAACCTGTCAATCAAATCTCAAATTAAAACTGATCTGTTTTTCCCTGTGACTGCAGCAGCTCAGACTTGTGTGCATATTGTTTATTTGGACTCATTCATCGAACATATTCCTCCTGGTAATCTTTACACTATCATGAGAGCAATGAGCATATCAGTGTGTAATATAAGCTGCCTAATTGCTACAATGCAATTAGGCAGCTACAATTTTGTAACTATAGGCAACTATAGTTACAAAAACACTCAATATAACCATTTAATTTAAAAGCAAGATTTCGTCTGTAATACATATGGCAGTACAGGTAATAAAGTATATATTTTAAGCATAAATCAAGTAATTCAAGAAACTCTAATGATGCAGATTTTTTATTCTAACTCAATCTTTTCACGGTTGTGAAAAAAAGTGTCTGCCTCTTAGAGATTGATAGGCAAGAGTCAGGACATTTCACCAGTTCTTCAAGAACATACACAAATATACACAGATGCGTTGGACTACCAAAAAATACACCCAAATGTGCACATCAAAGAGAAGTTTAGAGTCTCTAAATAATTCACCTAATATGGGCTTAAGATCCAGAATGTAGCCAAAGTTTCAACTATTCAAACCTAGAACATTTTTGTTGCAAGGCAAACCTCCTGCATTGTGCAGCCTCTGATCATATCTGCTTTCTTTGAAGCAATTTAATTTCTTTGATTTTTGTAGCCATTATCTTAGCATTACTCCGTTGCTGTTTCAGTTTCTTGTTCTCTTGATTTTTTTCTCCTCTTTTTCTGATGAAACTAACTCAAATGTATATTTGCATTTCAAATTAACTAACACCTTAAAAAACTGATACTGAAGAGTCGATTGTCGACCATGTGAGAGAGGTTCCCCATCATACTTTGTTATGAATTGCTGTTATTGTTTTGAGTCTCTGGTTTAAAGGGCAATATCGGAAAAATTAGGCTGTCAGATAAGAGTGTTATCGCTGGGAGTCCTGGTAGCGCCACAGCATTACCATGACAACCTCGAAGTGTGGTGCATTTTTAATTGACAAACCATAAACACCTGCAGGCATTAGATGTGTGACTTCTATCAGTTTCTTTTGAACCAGGGCCAGGCTGGGGGACACTTTGAGGTTGATATGAAGGGCCCTGAAGCTCCTGCTGAGTGATCTCCTCGCCAAGCGACTGTCACATTTAGTCAGAGCAAACGGGCTTCCTCCAGGCTGATTAATTACTGTGTGCAAGAGGTTATCCTATAATAATCACAGTCAAGTTTCAAAGACAAAAAGACTACCAGAGTAAGTTCCTTCTATCAGGGGGAGAGAATAATAATTAATGAGCAAAATGCATCATTAACAACAGCAACACAAATACAAAATACCAACTGTCTGTCAATATTAGCCGTTGAATCTTCTGATGTGTTTTGCTTTCTTGCTCAATCTTTACACCTAAATAGAAATATAACCCTGCAGACAAAACACGAGTCTGCTTTTAAAAACCGTAAACCTTAATGCAGCGCATTTACTTTACTTTCATATTGTCTGATCTTATTCACTGAGACACTTTTCATCAACTTTCAGGCAGGACTTAATACATTTATGACAGACATGAACTAAAAAAAAGCCAACAATGATTGACTGAAAGGCCTTTGCAGATCAGAGAAGCTTGTAAAATGTTATGTTGTAGTCTTTTCATATGATTTCCTGAGATTTTAAATTAAATGCTAGTGGCAAGCTTGGGTTTAAATCCAGTTGTATTACAATAGAAAGAGAGGAAACAAGGAAAAGATCAAACTGAGTTGAAAACCAAAAGCAATATTTCCTGTGAATGTTTGAAAAAAAAGTAAAGCAATTAGAAATTGAAATGTACAAGCTAAGGAGTCATTCTTTCTGAAAATATAAACAAATCAACTAAAGGGTATAGGCAGAAGCAAAATCTAAAATATTTTAATAAGTGAATGGAAGAAAACAAGGATTTAGTGGGTTAAAGAGAAGCAAAGAGGAAAGTCATACTTCATAAAAGATCATTTATTCTGTCGCGTACCAGATATGCTCTTCGTTGCATAACCCAGCCATTCTCTTTATGCTGAAAGTGAAAGATTATTATTTACTCCTCGTCTCTTTGGGTTGCTCGCCTGGAACTTACCTGGTACCAAATCGTGTGGCCAAATATTGATGTATTTCTCAACTGTAATCCTTACCTGGGAAACTCACTGGGATCTGGCTGTGGATCAGTGGTAAACGTTTGTCTGGCTGTTGGAAAGCTGCTGGTTTGGGCCCAGAATCTCCCAGAATTTATTCAGGTATCCTTCGTCTACTGATCTGTGTGTCGGTGTATAAATATGTGTGTTTTAGGATTGTTTGAGTGGCACTAAATGTTTAATCCATTAACCACTGACTGAAGTATCTGTACAATATTCAGACATCCTGACCTGAGCTGTCTTTTCGTTAAGTCTGGATGTTTAATGACATCTTAACAGACAAGCTATCTATTACCTTTCAAAGCCAAACATTTTTAGATGCATGAAATAGTAAGCTGTTTATATACATAGACTTTATGTGAATGATCCAATTGAATATTATTGAATTCATTTTATCTGTAACTCAAGACAAGAAGAGTAGTATCACACAACTAAAACATATCCTTTTTTGTGTTCATTTCCAGAAATCGCTCGCATGTTGTTAGCGTTCATCTTAGCCTTTTACTAAAGACTTGAAGGGTTTCAGGAGATGTCGGCGTTGGCAGGAGCTTAAGGGAGAACATTCAGATCAAAACCGTCTTTTTTTTTAATTACATGAGTGATTCCATCCACACTTCCCTAATCACAATCTCCCAGTGACAAAACGAGGTGTTGTAATACATGATGAAACAAGTGAAATGTGAGACGAAAAGCAGAATACATCTAATTATTCTCTAAGAAGTGGACACTATATCACCAGCACCTGTTCAATATAATGCTTTGAAATACAACCCAGTAATCTGAGCAGCACTAATAATGTATAATACTTTTAGTCATGAGAGATAATTATAGATGTGCAAGACATTTTTTTTTTCTGTACACTGTTTAGCCAACTAAAGGTTTGGCCTGATTTAAACCAAATTTTTCAGTTGCGGTACTCCGGCACAAGAATCCATTAAACTGCAGACATATTGTGTTCACCCCAAGTACACTCTGTGGCCTGGTCTTATCTGCTGCAGTCAGAGATGGTCAGGAAAAACCTCCATCTTTCCCAGCGCCAGTTTAAAGCCGCATCCAGCTTGTGAAATCTCATTTGAAGTAGAGCCTCCTTTCACTAAGCATAATTTTATAATCTAATTTCTCTGGCCTTTTTTAGGTCAAAAGTCTGAATCCTGTTGACATGCTGTACGCTGTTAACACTGTGCTGTGAAAACTGAGTGCGGCTAATCTTTTTAAATAAAATCAGGAAAAAAGGAAAACCTGCTGGTTTTCATGTACCGAGAAAGTATTTAATTTTAGCCTGTATTTGCTGAGTAAATTGACTTGGAAAATGGCAGAAAAAGCAAAGGCAAAACCAAGAGAGAAACGGAGGAGGTAACTGGTTTTAAACTCTCTCGGTTGAGTGGAAAACATCCTCAAAGATGAGGCTGCAGCAGCATCGCTTTGATGTAGAAAACTTTGGTAATATAACAGAAAGCGATGGCAGAGAGCTTGATGAGAAGCAGAGGCAACCAGTTTTTGCAGAATGAAATAGAAAAAGATGAGAGAATTCACCTCAAACTCGAGGGGAAATAGAGCTGAAAAGCTCAGCAGGTTCCTGAAACAGAAGTCACAGAGATTTTTCTGTGCTACTTGCGATTGAAGTAAGGTTATTGTCAGTGCATAAAAGAAAAGCCAAGAAGAAGAAAGACTGGGTTAAAGATACATCTTTTTGTGTTGTGTTATGCTCACTCATTATCAATGATATGAAGATCTAATAAAGAGTAGACAGATTTAGCCAGGTTTCATAATAAGTGCTGGACACTTCTCTTCACCATTTTACACGTTTACAGTTCTGGTTATTTTATATCTGAAAAAAAAAAATATATATATATATATATATATATATATATATATATATTGTTCTACAATCTATCTATAGTTTATCATTTGTGAATGTGGTTTAAGTACTTTAGAAGCTTAATATGTGCCAACAAGATTTTACCAGTCAGTTATTTCCAAACAAGGATCAGAATTGAAATAAATTTAAATAAGATATAACACAAAGTTTCTGACAGTAACATACAATTAAATGTATTTTTATATAAGATTTGAACATTTTCCTGACTATTTGTCACCACAAAAACAAAGCATGCAATGGTTTGAGTTTAAAGGTACAAAGTAGTTTGTTTGATTGTACAAAATGGGAATAAAAGGGGGAAAAATTATAACATGGAGGCCCAGAATCTGCAAATTGACAATGGGGAAAATGGCAATGAAGATTTTCAGAACACAGTCACTCAAGGGCAGATGAAAATAAAGTGATTTACTGTCATATTTATGGTGTTTAGGTTTTTGCGTCAACTTGTGTTCCGTCATTTTTCTTGAAGTCATTTTTCTTGTAGGTTATTTATGGTCTTATAGGAGTTGTTTAATTTCTCTGTTTATTATTGTTTCTAAAGTATTGCCGTATTAGTTAGTTTCTCACTTTGACACTTTAATCTTACGCTCTTGTATATATTTGCTTTATTGTTAGCTCTTTGTCAGGGCTTAATTTCCCTTTTTTCCCATTTTGTTTCAGTTCAACTTTATTAGCGTTCACCGTTTCCATTTTATTTATGTCCTAAATGTAATAGAAGATCCCACCAATTTTTTTTAAAAAAAAGTCAAGTTTATATGATAAAAAGTTTTAGCATTAGGATGAGGTGGATTTTTGGCTGTATTGAAAAATGAGTAAATTTTGTAAAATCACAGTGGAATTACGTTTTTGCAATTGAAAAAACATTTTTTTCCTACATCAGCAGAATATCATCAAAGTTTTGTGCACATTTGTAAGGTAAATGCAGTTACTTTCTGAGTTTTGAGAAGGTGTGCCAAAGTGGAAGACTGTAAAATAAAACAGGAAGAATACAAAAACTAACAAAACTCAAACCTGAAACAGAATACATAAATGTAAATCTACAAAACAAAATCTTTGACCATATTTAGAGCTCTCTGTCTAAGATTAACAACGCTGAGTGATATTTTTACTCTGTAGATCCTCTAAAAAAATCTTAAAAATCAATAACGACTATATTTAGAATGTGTAGAACAGCCAGAAAACTATTACAACTTGCACTCTTTTCATCTTGCGCTGTGAAACTGAGGCAAAGTGGAAAGTTGTTTTTTTAACAATGTCTCCTGAAATAGGAATGATGCTCCAAAAGGCACATAAATGACCAAGATGCTGAATCTTATGCCCAGTATGCCATCTTTTTTACTTGTGCCAATTTGTAGTCTTTACTGTCTTGATTTTTCCAGACTTTGTTTGTTTGTTCAAAACAAAATTTAACAAACCTCTGAAAGAAGTGTCTTTATTATGCAAACTGATTCAAAGCCAAAGAGAATCCACGAATCCCTGCAGAATGCACTTGTAGAAAAGCAGACACTGTTGCAGTGGCAAGTTCTATTTTTTTAAAAAAGGAAGTCAATTAAAGCACATTTTTAACATTCAGTCATTTTCAAGTGGATACTCTTTTCAGATTTAACTTAATAGAAGCATATAATCAACTAATTTGTTTCAGGATGCCATTTTCAAAATGGATGGATTAAATATGTCTTTTTTTTTTAAATCGATCAGCATTTAGTGCTCCGAAAATATGTTTCTTGTCTATCTTGTAGGAACCCTTAGGTGCTTTAAGTGTAATCCTAATTACACTTGCTTTGTGAGGAAAGAATAATCTGCCTCAAAATCCCTTTGTTTGTTCCTCCTTAAGACTGATGTTGATTCCCATTTCCTAACAGGCCTCAGCATTTAATTCTGAGCCAATGTTTGGCTGAAACAAGTCCTGGAATGTACCAGGCAGAAAATCTACTTAGGGTTTTTCTCTCTCTCTCTCTCTCTCTCTCTCTCTCTCTCTCTCTCTCTCTCTCTCTCTCTCTCTCTCTCTCTCTCTCTCTCTTTTTCTCTCTCTCTTTCCCCCTATCTTTAAAGAATGAACCTTATTGCTATAGGAAAATGAATGAGAAACTAGCAAGCCACAGTCAGAAAACCTTTAAATGGTGCTGACACAATAGGTGCTTTATGAGTCCATTTCATGTAATAATACATTTATGTTTGGCCTGTGAAGGTCAAATCATGGTCACTTTGGATTACATCACTATCTTCTCTGCTGGTCATTTATTGAAAAAATCTGTTCCACTGAACTAAATCTTTATAATCCCGAGGCATCGGGTTTGGGGATCTGTTGGCAAATAAAGGCTGCAGATCTTTGCCTATGGCTGTGTGATGACACTTATGGTTTTGTCTCAATATGATAAAGAATTAAAATTGAGACATAACTCCTCAAAAATAGTAGCTCTGTCACTGCTTCATTAACTTTAGTAAAAGATTGGTTTGCTAAGTGGCTTCCCTCAGGATTTTTTGAATACATCATTGACCTTATACGTTTGGTGAAAAAGAAACACCACTTATATCTGGTTATACCCTGCATGCCCTCGATGATGAAAACCTGTCTCTGGTGTACAGTCAGCACATACATCAGTAGAATCTGATTTACACTTCAAAGGAAGACAGAAAAGGATAAAGGAGGAAGAAAAGACAGAAGAGGAGAAACGGAAATAAAAGTACAAGAGTTAGTGGCCCATGGCTTAGTTTCAATTTGATTTTCATTAAGCAAGAGAACATAAAAGTAAGATAAATTTAAGTGTATCTGCACTCCTCAGTCACAGCAGGTTGCTTTGTTTTCTGCTTGACTGCAAAGAGTTTCTACACTGCTGAAAACAATGCATGGGTTTAATTGGTGACTCGGTCTTGAGCTTTGCAGTTATGGCTCCTTCTGCTTCTTTTGTTGCTCAGAGGGAAATGACAGTAAGACCTTGCAGGTGCACAGGAGGACGATTCCAACAGTCTGAGCTGTGGGTGAGTTTTGCATAAGTAGTTTGCAAACCAAATCTTTGCAGCGGCAATTCCCATGCAACTAAAACAAATGAAACAATGAAAATTGTGAAAATCACATAAAAAATATGTATTTAATTAGCAACAAATCAATTGCCTTTGTTTTCTATTTGTGTGAGGAAGATTTGCCTATTTGTTAACAATAGATTGCCTGGGAGCATAATATTTTATTGAAATTATTTCCATTCATCATTTTGTTCATTTTATTTCTTTATTTTACTCCTTAAAAGAAGAAATACATCTTTTAGCATAGTTTGTAAAGAAACACATCCACAATAGAAAACCATCAGCAGAGCAAATGATCCATTGGATTATTTTATTAAAGAAGATTTTTGATCAAGTAGTAGTCAGCTATGCTCATGTTGTTAATGTACAAATTAAACATGCACTCAGCTGACTGTCACTCCTCTAAACACTCACACAACCATTTTGGTAAAAAAAAATGCTATTTACTGCTCATACTGAATACTACTAAAATGTGTGAGCATACATAAAACATTTCTGGGATTTTTATGTACTTAATTAAATTACTAGTCATGTATTTTTGTTTGGTTTGTTATCCACAGTCATTGTACTAACTAGCATTAATTTTATAAGCTCTTTTTGGATTTTATTATCCATCGTGAGGACTGATGGGATAAAATTAGTTGCCAAAACATTTTAAATGTCATTGATTTGAGATTTGCTTTAAACAGACATGGGTTGATTAAGCCCTTAAACAGTCACATCCATTAAATTAGAATATTACTAAAAACTTCATTTAAATAAAAAGAAAGAGATTAACTAAACATAAGCCGATTTCTTCAAGCCTTTATTTCTGGTAATTGTGTTGAGTTTTGCTTACTAAAGAAAACTTGACATTTAATATTAAAATATGGTATCAGGCCATTCTTCATATAAAATATGGGCTTAATGAAAAGCTTGCTTAATTGTTGTTTTCAAAAGATGCTTTTAATCTTATTTTAATTGACTAAATGTGACTCTATTACACCATTGATTTTTTATGAAGTTTTCAAGTTTTACTAGTTTAAACTAATCAAAAACTTACACAGAAACTCATGAGTTTATTAAAAAATATATATTCATAAATCACAGCAACCTTAAAGAGAGACGCTTTGCTTTGTAGACGCAGGGAGTCTCTGCTTTTGGATTTGCTATTGTAGAACCATCCCTTATACTGTTGTGCAGTAAAGTGTTCATCATTGAGAAAAAAAAACATAAATTGCTTAAGTGTTCAATAGACAGCTTTGCACAGATGGTTGCTCTGCAGATGTGAGGTGGAAAAAGGCAAAGAGCTCATGCAGATCAAGTCTTAAAGGAGAAAGTGGAGTGGCCAAATTAATATTTTAATGACATTAGAATAGAGAAGGAAAGGCAACATGTTGCTTCTTCTGTCCTCAAATAACTATGAGCTGCATGCTTTGGTTTTAAATGAAGGGACCTGAAGTAACCCCACAGGTGCATTAAATCTCACAGCTTGCTTTTCATTTGTCTTAATTATATGGTGCAACAAAAGAAATATATTAATCTTAATTAGTCTGACCTGCTCAGGCATGTATTACTTTAATTCAGTTTTACACCTGTGTCCTGTTTGTCACCCACTGAACCTCAGTGGTATCCCAAGTGACTCAAACTAATAAGTGACATTCAACATCCAGAGTCACGGTTGTAATGCGAAAATGAGGTAAATAAACAATAAAGGTTTAAATAATTTGTCTCTACAAAGGACATTGTACTTCAAATGCAAATTTTTATTTTACATTTAACTTGCTTTGATATTCAAATTATCTCTTGTTTTATGTAAAACATAAAAATTGAAGTCACTTCAATTGCAACTTGAAAAAACGCATCTACTAGTTTGTGCTTTAGACACGACTTTAAGAGATAAACTATACATTTATGTCTGTTTAAAAAATTATGTATGTTGTTCACTTGCCTTGTGTTTCCATCCATTCTGAGTGAAGATGTGATAAACAAGGCCGTTAAAAGCTTCAGGTACGAGTTCCCTGCAACACGATTGAGCTCCCATGACTCATGCCTTTATGTTGCGGCAAAGCAGCAACAACCGCAGTGTCAAAACAGACATCCTTTCTTTCTCAGTAACAAATCACAACAGAAGGAGAACGAGAAGAAATGTTCTTTTTGTTGAAATCTCAGGGCTGCTCCGTAACAAATATAACATCTGCCCATGTTCATATTTGACACTGCTTTTAAAACCAGAGCAATATTGCAAGTTGATTGATAATATCTTCTCTAAATCAGGTGTGGAATCAATATGTATTTATATCAAAATAACTTTTGAAAAAATTGGTAATTTCATTGCTTTTATTTCAGGTTTATCTCAACTACCTGCATAACTAGCAGTCAATAAAAGAAACAAACCTATTAACCAAATTTGATGTAGTTTGGTCATATTTTTCTATTCCTCCTCAGAGGTTAGTATTTTACAAGATGGCGTGACACATCTCAAGCGCCACACTGATTTGTGTCACATCAAAAAAAAAGAAAAAGAAGTACATCAGGAAGAGAACTGCAGCAGACTCCAAAAGGCTCGATTATCCATGGATTCAATTTCCAGATTACATTTTCATCTTCCTGTGCTGATTTCTGTCCCTCTTCAAAAAAAAAAGACTCTACTCCTGTTTAGTGTTCATGTTTGAACACACAAAGCTAACCATCCTATAGAAAGTAATTTAGCTTATGCTAACAATGGATGGACTAGCAGGACAGCCGTGTTTCGATGAAGAACAAGATCAATAGTGATCATGACTGTGTATATAAATGAGTGAATTAATTAACATTTTGAACACAGCTAAAGAGGCAGAGGCACCACAGAGCAGGTTCTGAATGCAGTACAATTCATTTGGCTCTTTAAGAATCACAGCTTTACGTTCCCGTTCCTTTGCTTGCAAATTGGATGTAATTGCACCTATCTGGGACACATGCTGTTTATTCTGAATAGTTTCCCCCTTTGCGCTCCCTGCTGATTCACTGCAGGTGTTTCACACGGACCGAGCTCAATTTTGGTCACATCATTGTTGAACGTCGCCAAACCACCAGGCTGGCTCTGTTTAAAAAGTTCAACCTTGTGAGAATCTCTCCACCTTGACTCACTTTTATCAAAGTTTTTAGGTAATGGAAACTTTCAGGTTTTCTCCAGCAATAGCTGTGTATTTGTTACTGTAAATGAAGGTGCAAAAACTAAGCATGACTTTGATCTCATCTTATATCTTAGGAAATTGTTGTTCATTTTACAAGAATGCTTAAAACAACATTATTATTGAAATTTTTTTTTTGCAAATCTTTGGATTCTGCTGTTAACATGCAGAGAAAGAAAGTACGGAGCTAAAATAACACCTAGCTTTGTTCTACCATTTCTAAAATTCGGGCTCAATTCTAATCATCCACGTTAGTGATCAAATTAAAAAGAACAGCAACTTTTAAGCTTGTCGATTTTCTATCTGGCGCAGTTCAGCAGGGAGGCAGCGGCTCTAAAATGCTCTAAACTCCAGTTAGTACTACCCGCAGAGCACCAAACAACATACAGACGGGGACCAGCACATAAGGATAGTTTAGCATTTAAGTCCTAAATAGCCAGATATTTCCCACAGGAGTTTGTTGAGGGCAAAACAATGTACAAAGTCCCTGTTATCTGCTGTGCAGATACATTACGTACACAACTACTGCTTAAAAAATAAATGATGGTTTCATAGTTCTGTTCTTATTTGAACATGTCTGGCTTATTTGAAAGCACAATAGTTTGTTTTTTCACTGAATGTTTATGGGCTCTGTAGGGAGACATGTAAAATATCTGTTTAAATCTGCACATTTAAAATTTTACTTACTGCTGCTCAGCTTCAGAAAAGTTGTGTCAAAGTGTTTGATTCTCAGATGTAATCGAGGCAGCACAATCACTTTACAGCTACGATTAAGTTGGATGTTGTAAATGTACACAATACATGTATTCTGGAGTTAACTCTGGTTGTTATTATTAGGAATACTGTATGTGAGCCTTATGTTTAGAGACAAAAGCATGTCTTTGTTGGTACAAGAGATGCTTTACAATATTTTTAGCATGACTAATGGAGACAAAATTAAATACAAGCAGGTAAGGATCTCCACAGTTTGGTTTGCGTACAAGTCAATATTAGAGCTGAGGCTCATTGCTGTAAGACGTTAGAAAAGTTACAGTTTAAAACTCTCATAAGTTATTGCTTTAAAAGACCTAGATGTGTTTCTGATTAGTTTTCAAGTTGCATCTGCAACACTAAATTTTTATTGTTGGTGTTGCTGAGAACATTGATTTAATCATTCCTCCAGCATTGAATCATGTGCTGCAAGATAGTAAAGAGTGTTGAGAGCTAAAGCATTGATTATTCTGATAAAAAACAAAGCATTCACATTGTTTCTAAGAATAAACCTGGCACAAAAATCTCTGTAAAAGTGACCTACCCAATGCAACACTTTTCTGGTGTAAGGCAATTACGACTCCTGCAACAGATAAAAACAGGGTAGCAGCATATATACTAGGCAGTAAATGAAGCTTAAACATATATATTCATGCTATCAATTGGCACGGATCACTCTGAAATTGCTGTTTCTCATTTTAAATCATATTTTGAATCCCTACACAGCCACATAGCAGCAGAACTGGTCTGTGCCTTGATGAGTAACTCTTATCAAACTGATTAATTCATTACAGCTCCTTCAAGTCACCATAAATCAGTGTGTCACTCTCCAGCTGCTAGCTGATGCAGAGGTCAGCAGACACTCTATTATGTTCATGTTTGACTTTTAATACAAAACACCATTATGTGGTTAAGGATGAGAGGACCCAGCAGCCCGATGCTGATAAGCAGGATTTTTAGCGACCTTCAGCAACATAATTGTGCTGAGAAGTGATTGTACATTGATTTACACATTTACAAATCTAATATGAAACACAGCAAGCCAACTGGACCATTTTTTTCCTATATCATTAAAAAGTAATTTTTCTTCTTCTTTCCATGCTCTTACTTAGAAAACAAAAGATGTATTGTCATATTTTTTCATGCAGGGCGATCTATTTCTTTCCTTGACATTCATTAGTCATTCCCCAAAGGAATTTCAAGATGTAATCTGACTCAAGTCTTCAAATTTAGTTGTTTAGTACAGAGTTGTTTTTGTTGTTGTTTTAAAGAAAAGGTACAAAACAGAAGGTGACATGAATGGGATGTTAGGTTTTTATTTATATTTATTTCATACTTACTCTGGATTATTTGTGTCATAACTTGGAACTGACTAAGAATTAATAATTAATAATTAACAATCTGTCCTTGTTAATAATTTTTCACTTTTAGAAAACTTGCAAACTTCCACTTGCGTATATGTCAACAACACTGGATGAAGGCAAACTACTACTGATGACTTATTTTTCATTCACATTTCTGATTCTACATCTTCCTCAAGGTCCCTGACACTCAGATGTGTTTTGCTTTTCTGGCAGTGTAATTAATAAATTTCTTCTCCTCTGTTTTTTCAAAGCTCACATGACCTCCCAGATTATTGTTGAACAATTTTGCTCCTTTTGATTGCAGCACTAATTGAGGAAACAATTACAAAAAGCTGTTTTGTTTATCTTCCCGTTGCTTTGAGGTTTTCAATAGTGACTTTTTGTAGATTATAGGCCTTAGCTACTAATGAGTCTTTGAAATTTTAAAAGGCTTTTTGAAGCAATACTGCTGCCAAATATTATAATGAAGAAACATGAATGAGCAAATAAAACTCTGGCATTACTATTGGTGAACTTTCTGAGAGCTCAACTGTTTTTCATATTTTTGTCGGGGTTCATTATATTTTTTGAGTTCTGTGTTTTCTTTTTCACTTGTACAATTTTGTATTTTTAGTTCTATGTGTTCAGTTTGTTACATTTAGATAACGTGTTTGGGGTTTTGGTTTTTTTTTCCACACATATAAAAAAACCAACATGTACATAAGTAATTAAAGCGCCATTAAAAAATACACAGTACAAGTTAACACAAGATGCTAACACGTGGAGTATTTCTGAAAATACCTGAAACTAAACATTTGTGTGTGTACTTGATTAGATAACATTTTGGCATATTTGCTAACCTTCTGAAGACAGATTACTCTAATGGGGATCAAAGTGCGAATGAAGTTTTAGTTAAGTTAGGATTAGGAATTAACTAATAATGGTAGGGTGACAGAAAATGCTAGGGTAAATAAATACATCTACTCGAATGAATCGTACTCAATGTAATCGTGGTCCAAATATGGGCATCAACACAAACCTGGGAAATACAAACATCAGCCTGATGCACAGAGTAATGTATCCTTTGTTTTACCTAACTCTATTATTATGCTATGTCTTTTGTCACTGCTGCTAAAGCAGCAAGGTCTCGTGCTCCCCGAGGCCACCTCATGTGGTATGTCACCACCCAGAAACCTGTGTATGACCAGCAGTGTTTTGTTTAGGTATGGACCTCTGAGAATGTCAGAGTATCACTTACCTGTCTGCACCTCCACCCATCCACCAGCTTTAATCCTCTAAGTGTAGCAAATGAAAGCGCTGCGCATTAGCAAAGGCTGTGCTTTAAGCCTCAAGCTGAATGGATGTCCTCAGGATGTGATGTTTTTTTTTTTTATGGAAAGGTTTTCAGGAGTCACCTTCTACTTTCAACACCTGGGCAAATAAGACAATAATAGAAAAAAAAAACAAGATGGAACTCAAGAATTCACCTCTAGGCAATGACATTTACCCATCTATGCCACATGAATACAGCTGCTACTGTTGTTGCTATCTAATGACCTTGCACTCTTATCCTAAATAGCATCTATGCACGTTGTAGGTCTTTCAGACTTTCATTTGTCATTTGCTGCTAAGACCTGCAGAGAGAAACAAAGTCCTCGCTGACAGCACACTGCACCAGATTTTGGTTCTATTTTAAGTCTATAATTGTTTTCTTCATTTTTTGAATTTCCACCATGTGTTTTTAAAGGTCGTCGAAGTTATTTAAAACCTTTTTGACTCCTGGAGATTAGGATCAAGACAGTCATTCATATAATCAGTAGTCTAATTAGAACTTTTCTTGATTATTTCTAGTTGAACTCAAGATTGTGGGATGGATAGTTGGCAAAGTTTACACACAAAGTTAGAAAAGATGCAACGTGCAATAATGCTCGTGAAATGTGCAATACCACGTGACTTGTGAATGACAAACAAACACTTAACAGTATCTGCCTGCAATAGGTTCCTTGTAAATACTGAACATTAAATATGCTTAAGTATTTTGTCCAGTTACTGGTCCAACCCACATCTCCACTGAATTGCACTGTATTCTGTTAATTAGACCTGGTTTCCTTGTCCCTGCTCACCTCCACAGCAGTCTCAAGTCATTTAGTTAGTCAATATCCATAGATTTCCTGATGTACTTCTTTTCCTGTCTTTCCAGACTCATTTTGTGTTTGTTCAGATTCTTTGTTGTAATCAATGCTCTTAAAGCTATTTTTTAAATGATCCCAATCATAATGAGACTGCCATTCCTCTGTATATATCTGTATGTCCAACTCCACTGTGAAACATAACAGTAACAACAATAAACACAATGTTCAAATACACTTTGATCTTAAAATTCTTTAAATCTCATGTTAAAACCGCCAAAAAGTGTATGCAAAAAATAAAACAACTAATGTCTATACTATTACTGAAAGCAAAACTAAACCAACTCTACATTTACACAGCAGGCAAATGCAACACGAGCTTTGATACAAACTTCTGATAATACGAAAGATAACATTCAAGCAAAAAAGAGTTTACAATCTTAATGAATGCTTTGCCCAGAAGTTGATATTTGTGGACATTTTCTCATACAAGACTACGACTATATACTTCTAGCACATTCAGGTGCTTAAAGAAGTTTATAAAGTTTTCCTGTTGTGCAGACAGAAGCTGTTCCATCTAAGTTGCGTGATGTTGGGTTGTTTTGTCATGTTATTTTGGAGCTGTTCTTGTTTGTTCATCCCCTGATGAGACTCTAATGCATAAGCCTGCTGCCAGAGCAATGTGTAAAAATCACTACTGATTGAGCTTTTTGCATCAAATCAACATTTGAATAATGGCTTTGGTGTTTTCAGCAAGGACCTCAAGCAGCAATGTGAAAAACTAAACCACAGGCAGAAACACAGAAAAGTGAAAAACATGAGCAACAATTTGTCTTGTAATATGGGTTCAGATGCAGCAACTTATAAAAAAAAATATTGAAAACTCTGGGACTTTGTCAAATTAACTCAAATTTATTCATTTTAGCAAATGGCATTTTAGCAAACAAAGGACTTTGTCTTGATTTGAGTGTTATAACCCACAAAATATTTTTGTGTAATTTTATTTTAATAGAAGATCTGAATAAAAATGTACCGCTTTGTCAAATCCAGATTCAGATTTATTACTTAGGGCCAACGCTACATTAGGTGACACTGATTTACTCATCCAGGCCATGAACATTATTGGATTCATAGTGAGATTTAAATCTAACAAAAAGGTTGAGTATCAGGTTTTTTCCGCCAAAGTTCTGAAACAAACTCAAAAAATAATTGACCAGGAACTCACAAGGTGTGTTTAGGAAACTTGCAGATGACTACAAGTGTTACTGTGATAAATTATTTAAAACTCTTGCTTGTCTGATTATTAAAATTCTGTCTATGTATTCTACATTTAGATGACCAATTTTTTACTATATGCTCACCTTAGTTTTTCTAAATGTGTTTAATAAAGGCAACAATTATTAAAAAGAAATTTTTCTCAGAACAATTTTTTATTTTTGCAAAAGTAAGTTTTATTAAGACAGAAAGATTCTAAGGATAAGCTGTGAGTGATGCCCATTATAATCCGCACTGCTCGGCTGATTCAGCTTGCTTGAGGGCGTGGATGTATAAACAAGGATGTTGTGGAGACCATGAAACATCGGGATGAATACAGGAAACAGATAATAAGTGGAGCTGCACACAGACACTGTCAAAGATACCACAGCAGTGAAACAAATAAGTTCTGCCTTGGGGGGCAAACAAGTGTTATTCACTGGGGACATGGCTGATTTAGAGGATGGTGGTGTAAAACTATGTAAATGACTGAAAGAGAGGAAGTTAAAACAATGGTTGTTGTTGCATACGGAAGGTGAAGCTCTGGGGAACACACCAGAACCGTCGTCAAAGAGGTGGCAGCAGAAAAGTAATTAGTCCTTTCCTTGTGTGCGTTTCATTAATTAAAATTGTTCAAGGGTGTCACTGAGGGTCAAAAGGGAAGGTGAGAGAAAGCTAATTAATAGGAGTAAAATGTAAATATTTAAAAAAGTATCAGAGGAAGAGCTCTCCTTGTCCGATCTCTCAACAAAAGTTTGAATGCATTTTTTTTGTGCAAAAAATTCTACTTAAGATTTCTTGTTTCTTTCTCTGGGAAACTATTCCAGTCTATGAAGAAAATGGTCATGAATGGCTTTTGGTAAAGTCCTACAGCAAATATGCATGCCATCTTTCTCACTTCACACTCTGCAGAAGAGGAGCAGCACATCTAGCAGAACATTGAGTCTCATCGGTTGAAATGAGTCTGATAGTCTGTCACTGAAGCTTATTTAGTTCTACATGATTTATTGATTTTAGATGCTTAAACCTTTGCTCTGATTTCAAAATTGGTGAAGTTCTACACCTTGAATTTTGCCTCAGGCTGAAAATGCATAAATGCATACTCAAGAAGTTACATGATCAAGAAGTCAAAAATAAACAAACGTAAAGCGTCCAAAACAAACGTGTACCAAAAAAAGAAAAAAATTCTGATGTAAAACAGGCACATATAGTTGAGGGTAGTTTCATCAAAAGTAAACTTTTAAGTAATGCTGCATTTATTATACAGAAAATTATTACAGGGAGTTAAAGGTTACCAGTAGCTCTCAATCTCTGATACTGGACAGGTTCAAAGATCTGAAACACACGACATTTTCTCTTAACCAAAACAACCCAGTTGCTATATTTTCTTTCTCAAATTACAGTAAAGGGACACATATTCACAATTTTGACATAGAAAACATTCAATATTAAATTTAATGACTTCTGAATCATTTTAATCAAACAACAGATGGCTTTCAAATTAACTGAACAGCACAACAGCCTGGAAGGTCACAAACACCAGAGCTATTTCAAGAAGCCATGTTGATATTTTAAGAAAGTCACTCTAACTACTAATTAAACTAACTTTGTTCAAATCCTGAAATACAGCTTGACTGCAGAAGTGGAAAGCAGAACAATAAATCTTTGCAGATGAAAAGTTAGGCGACACTATTAGTCTGTAAAAAATATTATCAAAGAAAGCAACAGTAAACAACAAGAACCTCTATGCGAGCATAAGGAAAAGGGCAGAAATAACCTATAATGTAGAAGCTCCTCTACAAGAAGAAAATCTGTATGCATCTCACTGTCTGTATAAAATCACCTTTGCCCATGTAGGCTGAGAACTGGAAAGAAAAGCACTGAAGTCCAGTAATGTTTCTGCTGCCCTTCATCTGTTTCATCCAATTTATTCCTAATTAGAGGTTTTCTTCCCCTTCTCCCCTCTTTCCTCTGTAACGTCTCCTCTTCAAAGTTTTTGTCATCTTTTATTTGGGTTTAGTTGGACTTCTGGAAGCTCATTTGTAGCTGTTCTTGTCTACAAACTCATCTGGTTTGGGTGATCATCATAAACATGTCAAAAAGGAGAAATAGCAGCAGAAACAATAAATGCTCTGTAGCCTTGAAATGAGTGCAAAAATGTATCATTCTCTTGTGGAAAATTGTAAGTAGATGCAAAGATAAATATAACATGACCAAGGGTCCTACAGCAAGACGCCACTATTGCTATGGATACTAAGCAAAGATGAAGCGAGTTCAAAATGTATTCAAGTACTTTGCTGTTTTTGATGTTTATTTCCATCCTGATACTCACTTTATATCCTAAGAATTTACGATTTCTGACTATTTTGTTTACAGCATTTTTGTATCTTTTAACTAATTTGGACATTTCAAAGTTCAAAAATCCTGTCTCATCCAAAAATGGAACAAAAATTTGTGACTAAAACATTTAATCACTTCATTTCTAGAAATTGTTCAACTTTGACCAACATACAGTAAAACAAAAACTTTAGATATACTGAAGTATCACCAAAACTGGAGTGCAGAGTTGCTGAGTCATTATGTGATTTCAAAGACTAATAATTTAGAATAATGTATGTGTGCCCTGTACTGGTTCATATACCCCCATTGCTCATTCCTAGTCTTCAAACTCCTCTCTTTCTTCATCTCAACAATAAAAATACCCTATTCAGAGATAGTTTATTACTGCTTTAAATGTGCTGTGTGTGCATCTACACTACAAACTCATACATATTGCCCATCAGAATACTCATAAATATTGGCTTCCTGGCTTTCCTTCAGGTTATTTTGTTTAGAGCATACATTATTTCACATACATCACATACATTATTTGGTGGAAATAGTAAACTACTGCATGAAGTTTTGAATTTCCTTTTTGCCCCGTCATGAAAACAGATGATCTCTGTTTTCATAATCAGATTTGTACTGGTCCAAAACTGATCGCTTTTGCGTAATAGTAATAATATGAAAAGTGAAAGTTGACTTAAGAGCGTGAAAAAAAAATCTGTTACTGCCTCTGTTTTAATTTTTTACTCCTGAATGCCATGAAATTCTTCACAAAATAGGGAAGAAAAGAGCCGGGATTGCAGACAGGGAAAAATGAGAGTAGGTGTAATCATATGCAGCTCAGCATGCAATAATTTGTATGTGGATACGTTAGCGCCATAATTGGTTTTGCATATTTTTTCCTCATATGAAACATATTTTTCTTCCCCCGTTTGCACTGGCTTTGTGATTAAATATGAATATGTATTTGCTGGATGGAGTACAGACGTACTTCTGCATGGAGTCCAATTTACTGCAAACACACTATTATTTTTGTTACCTGTAGCTGCTCTTGAAGTTGTCAAAAACAGTGAAGGATAAGGAATTTGAAGACAATAATTACACCTGACGCAAAACATATGGAGCCTAATTGCCATTAGATGTGTGTGGCTGAATCATTTTGCATGCATCGCATTCTGCCTAACAAGGCATTGCTTTCTGATCCAGATTTCACATGGTAGCGTCACTACTGGGATCTTAATCTAAACAGTGAATTATTGTGATGTTTAGACTTGGGGGGGAGGGAATACCCCAGAATTTCAACGTGTTATAATTTAGATTAAAGTTGGAGCTCAGTTTTTATTATTTGGACACAAACAACTCTAGGATGTATTTCTAGAGGATTGCAAATATGTTTACTATGAATGAAATCATTCTAATAAATGATTAATTACAGCTTCAGCTCTGTCCCAGGAAACGAATATAGAAAAAGTGTCATGTGTAATCAGAGACATGGATAATACAATTTATCATCAGATTTGTAAAGACAGGTGATGTTAATTATCATGTTTACAGTAAAAACAGAATCACACCAGATGTCTCCTGAGCTTTCTATTCATGCACCACAGAAGAGAGAAAAAACTGCTGCCTATTTGTGCACGGTAGTTTGGCTACGCAGTATCACAGCTGTTTGTTTTGTTGACTTGCATCAAGAATTTTCTGGATTTATTTTCTGGTCTGGAGTCTTTCTGTATGGAGTTTATGTTCTCCTTATGCATGTTCGGGTTCTCTCCAGGTACTCTGACCTTCTTTCCAAACAAACATGCCTGTTAAGCTATTTGGTCAGTCTAAAGTTGCTGTAGTTTGTAAACACATTGTTGCTCATACTGCATATCAGTCTTTGATGCCCTGTGATGGACTGGTGACCTATCAAGTTTGTACCTCACTGCTAGTCCAATGGCTGCTGGATATGGGGCTCCATAACCCAGCCAGTACAGGCAGGTATAGACAGTCGATAGATGACTAGATTTAGTCTCACAATATTAGATATTACTGTCCTTCAACCCTTACAAATATAAACAATTTAATGTGCTGATGCTTCTTTTACCCTCCATTACTATTAATATGAACATTTTGACATTGCATATATTTACATTTAGAAACTAATGAGAACTGATAGTGCTGATTTCTGATGGAGTATTTCTGTTTGCAGCAGAACGTCTAACCACTACTTTTCATGACCTTTCTATGAAATCCAAAAGAATATGGTTGTTGTGCTTCTATTCCTGCATCCTGAACATTATAGTGAGGTAATAAGTGAACAGTCTGAGTCTAGCTTTGTTTTCCTGCTCCTTGGTCACGTCTACCTTTGCTTGTGTAATTGTCACAACCGTTTGGTCGTTATCTCCCCAGTAGACTATAGTCCTGGATTTCCTTTGTTCGGTGTCAGATTGCTGTCTGTGTGCTATTGCCTTGCTGAAGCCTTGTCTTCCCTTAGTTTGCTGCTTTTCTGTTTATGTTCTTTCCTAGTCTTCAACAAAAGAATCTACCATTCAAAAAAAAGATACACAACAATATAGACAAAAGTTAAATCGTACTCTTTGTAGAATGTGAAGAGAATATAAATAGATATGTCAAATTATTGAAAAAGTATCATCTTAATAATACTCATCCATCCTCTTCTTTTTGGTAGATGCAGTTTTCCGCTCAGTTTACGTGGTTACTGCATCTTAGTATTAAGCTGGCATGCTTGCAGATTTCTCTCAAGTACTTGACCTTGCAGAATGTGACGTTGGTGTCATGTTTGTGAAGTTATGCGGGTAGACAGCGTCTTGTGCTAGTAAGATAAATAAGGTGGCCCAGACATCTTTGACGTGCTCTTTTATTCCAAGCAGATCCTCAGTCATGACCTGTCCAGCTGGGACGTTTAATCCCTGCAGTGTGTTGTCCAGCTTCTCCACAGGTAAGTTATCAGCCGATCAAATCTGTCACAGCTCATCGCATCAGAATCTGCTTTTCTAGATTTTAATCATTTAGCTGTGATTGAGAGTTTCTGCAACCATTACCAGGCCATTTAGATGCCTCATCATAATATGCCTGCCTCACCTGGGTGCAAAAACATTGGTTACAAAAAGATAATGAGGCATTCAGGTACAATAGTGGGTGATCTTGCATACTTTACCCCTGCCACTTTTAATTAACAAAATGTAGCAGGTGTTTGAAAGGATTGAAAGACAAACAGGCAGCTGAATACACACTTACACACTGAACAGGACTCACAGACTCAGAGGAGCCTTATGTAAGCAACACCCACACTAATACAGACAGCAAACTGGCAGTGGCTTTAATGATGCTGCCACAGATTGGCTTCCCAACAGTCACTCGCCATAATAATGCTGAGTGCAGAAGAAAAGGCATAGAGAAAGACAGGAGAAGGGCTGATCAGACAGGGTTATATGAAAATAAAATTGACTGCTTTCTTGTTTGAAGTTTCTTCAGTTTTGAAGACCAACTTAAAGATAGAGCCAAAAAACTTGGCAGGGAAACTCTCTGCTGCTCTCGTGCTTTTATCTTTGTTCTTGAGTCGTAGAAAGAAAACCAAATCTTTTCAAAGAAGTCCTCGCATTTGATTAATGCAACACCGAAAGCTTTTTTAAAAAGCCTGGCTTGATATGTTCAATCTAATTAGCATAAGGGTTTCTTCATGCCTAGCAGATCGTTCACTGTAATGCTGGATCCTCTGGCCAGAAACCAAATTCTGCAGTTATTTTCCAATTAAAAGCTTGAGAGAGTGAAAGTGACAGGGACAATCATGATCTGATAACTCAGAGGCTTTCACAGCAAATCACCGAATTAATATTTCAAATTGGCCTAGATTTTACACTGAACATTATGGGAAAAAATAAGACCACATTCTTCAGCATGTGCTTTTAGAAACTATGAGACTGATGATATTAACAGATTTATTGTTTTTACTAATCTGTTCAGTGCTTGTAATGGAAAGACACATGTGTAAAATCAGCTCCATTATGGTCTTCTTTGGAGGTTTCTGTTGCCGGAAACCTCCATTTAAAAAAAAAATGTAATCATCTTCAACTTTGACAGCAGCAGCAGAGTTAATCTTGTGACAGCTAACCCCCCCCACCCCCCACCCCCTTCTCTCCAGTAGCTTGTGTTGCCACTCTGTTGTCAAAAGAACAATCGAGGCAGAAGATGTAGCTGCTTGCTGTCTGACACCACCTTAAAATAGTTTTTCTTTTTTCACATCGCACCCTTATAGAACTGCCGTCACTGCAGTGCTGTTTTTGTATTTTTTATTTTTTTAAATCAAAGTCAAGTTGGCACAACAACAGATATCTCATTTTTAGTCAACTTGTTTTTTTGCCCCCAATCAAAGTCAAACATCCCTTTGCTGTATTGTATCTGCAATACTTGTTTTGTGGCACAAGAATTTGTTACAGTCTTGTGCAAAAATCTCAAGCTATTCCTCATTTCTTTGTATTTCGCTTCCACATAGTCTGACTTTCTTGCAGCGTAAGTCCACCAAGTTCTCTAATGATCTATGAAAGTTTTTCTTTGGACTGCTTCTCTTGTCATTTTAAGTTTAGTCATTTTACCCCACCATGACACCAAATTGTTCTGTTGTAAGCTATGACAATCTTTCAACTCATTTAACATGTGAACTCAAAATCTGTGAGCAGACATTTTTCAATACGGAGTTGAAGTGTGTTTCCAGTCTAGGCAAATGGACCATTATTTGCTGTGAATGAATTATCTCACTCATGTTCTCCGTCTTACCAAAAGTAAATACTTTAAATAGTGAACAAATGAGGACATACCATTGGTATTTGATTTTTTAAAACTATCTTTGATAAATAAAATCAAGGTAAGCACCAAAAAACACAATTTGCTTCACCCAGTAAAAGAAATAAATAAATTAGAAAAATAGATCTGTATTTTAGATGAAGAAGTTAGAACAGCTGTTTCTAATTAGCCACCAGCCATCTACTAGTCTCTGACAACAATTTGAAGAGTTTTTTTCTCTCCTCAGTTTCAGCTGTGAGGTGTTTGAAAGGTTTCTTGCATGTACAACAAGTCCCAAGTTGCCTCAGCATCACAAAGAGATCAAGATCTTAACTTTGGGCAGGATGTTACGCTTCTTAGTTCTCAGTCAGCCTTTGGTGGATTCTCAGATCAATGTCATGTTATATGGATATGTTCTGCTTCAGATTTATTTTTATTTCAAAAATGGTATCATAGATTCATCAAACACTCCGACAGACAGTAGGATTCATGGTGGCGTCGGTGACGGTGATTCCGCTTAGTCCTGCTGCAGAAAATCCCCAAACCTTCAGCTCTTTCCTTCGGATGCTACATGGGATAGGCTACTTCCTGTGTTGAATGTGTCTCATGCCACACATGTCGTATGTTCTGGTGTCTGTTATTCAAAAAGCTCACATTTTTGTCATTCTGTCAAATTTCTTTCTTTCTTTAATGTTTTCTTTAGAGTAATGGTTTCCTCAAACTAGACCTCTTATGAAAGTTAAACATGGTCAGTTCCTTTCTGGGCAAGAAGGTATTTTCATATCAACAGTAGCAAGAGCTTGCTGAGCTGTAGGCATCCTGCAGGCTGCCCTTGTGGTGAACCAGTCGTTTTCAATGTTTTTCTCATTTTCTAAATGGTTAGGTGACTGATTTTAAATTACTTTGAGACTTCTTCCTTTATTTAACTGAGAAGCTGAAACAATCGTCTTCCAGAAGGCCGCAGACAGTCCTTTTAATCTTACTGTAGTGTTACTACCACTTTAACAGTGAGGAGCACGGGGAGCTAAATATTTAAACAAGGTCAATTTTCCTCAAAGTGCCATGCAACAGTTTGTTTTTATTTCCTGCTCTCCACCATCTAACAATTATCCCACATACATTTCATGCTCTCTGTATTCACATGTGTGAATAAATCCTTTTAACTCAGTTCCCAAGCATGATTCTGCATGCGGTTCAGGAAACTAAACCCAAACATGACAATAACAGGTTGTCATAACTGACTGTTTGAGTGACCTCACAATAGTCATTCATTAGCCAATTAAATTAAGCTACATTAAAAGAAAACTGCTATCAAAGTGTTTTGTGAATATAATTTACAGCTTTGCTCATGTTATCAACTGCCTATGTAAGGTTATCAAGGCAAACACTATAACTACATTCACATATGAAACTGTGGAAATTCATTAGAAAAATTTAAATTACTTTGTGATGTGTGGACTGACCGCTGCCTAATTATGAAGATGCCATTTTGATCAACAGTGTTGCCATAATGCTTTAACAATCTGACACTGATTATTCTGTTTAATTATACATGCATCTTTCCTCCAGCTATTTCCTGAAGTTTTTTGAAGAGCGACTGATGATTTTGGGGCTGGAATGTTGTCATAATAAATTAATTTGTCTTCCTCTTTGCAGACTACAAAATAGTTACATGGTTTATAGTTTAACTGTTGTGAATTGAAAAGTTCCTCTTTGTTAGTGTTTTTCTGAGCCCTTCTTTTGAATGTGTTGTATGCTACAGTACTGATTTGTCAATGCCTGAGTTCAGACTTCAGCGGGGTACAGATGTAAGCTTGTTAAATTATTCGTATTACAGCTCTTAATCATCGGATTCTGTCTCGACCCACTGAGCCGCGTATTGTGAAGTGTGTACTTTCCTCCATACACACTCAGCAAGTTTCCAGTATTATCTCATTTCATTCTCATCACCTGCAGACTGTGTGCATTACGGTTTGCTTTGGAAGAGCTTTGTCCATAAATTTGAAATTGTTCATTCAAAAATATGGTGCAGTTTATATTGTGTGTACTTATGCATACACCATGTTTTTATTCCCTGTGTGACATCTTCTTCTAATAAAAAATATCTAGAATTAGATTTGTCAGTGTTTTCAGTTTTGATAATTTGCTCTGTTAAATATATTTGACTAAAATTTTGTTTTGTAATTGCATTAATAAAGAACTATGCCTAGCTCTAGCAATATAACATGCTGACCCTACTTTCCAAGGTAGGGCCTTAGAAAAAAGTCAAAGTATCTATTCTAATCCTGGATGTCTCTGTCCCACAGACATTCTCATTAGCTATAGACCTTGTTATGTAATTTTTTTCCTGAACTGCAGTTGCATTAATATATTTTCAACAGACATTTGATTTATTATTTGTAGTAAAATCTCAGCCCAATCTGGATTTAAAATCCTTACAAAATGTTAAAATATCCATATGGTAGGTGCAATATTGTTCACTCTGACATAACAAAACTATAAAGAACATAATGGAAATGTTTGTTTTTTGTTCCATAGCAGTTGTGACTCTTTATTTGACAGTTTTCCCAGCACAAAACTATTTCTAATTATCTTTGTTTGCGAAGTCTGCACAGATATATCAAAAATTTGTTTTCTCTAAAATGACATTCAGAAAGGTTCCAAAGAATCTGAGTGGTAAATTCACAAAGAGGAGACGTTCTGTCCACACAGCTACAGATATGCTCAAGTCAGAAATTTTCTAGCACATTGCTCCTATCTTTGCATCAAGTTGCAGTTTGTCTTTCCTAAACCACACACACTGGAGGTGCAGAAATAATCAAAATGTTACTAATCCAAGCCCAGATAAAATCGAGAGACTTCAGGAAGACAATTGTATCATTTCACGCAGCACAAAAACTATTTTTTACACATATTTAATACAGGCCAAGAGGTTTGAAAACTTTCTTTGCCGTTTTTTTTCACCAGAAACTCAATTTGCATTTGGACAAGATGTATAAAGGCAATGGAAAATGTCTGTTTTTAAATAACTGTGTCAGTGTGATCCATGCCTCATGCTTTACTTAAATATAGTTACACATGGATGTTCTATAAGGCTGTATTTGATTAACTAATATCCCCCTCCAGTGACTGGGAAAACCAGCTGTCACAATAAACAATGGCTCCTTGAGAAACCAACCCACTGACCTTAAATTCAACTTGTTTTCTCAACACAATGTCTTCTCTGTTTCTTTAGCAGCTCACAATGGCTCATACTATGCCTTTATTAAACTACCTGAGACACATGAGGTGAGCCTGCAGGATCTGTGAGAGGGTATTGTAATGTGACCCAGATTTGGTTGATCTTTTTACTGTGCTAGGTGTTTTATGTCATTGTGCTTTTTTACACAAATGTACAAGAAAATATGTTTACTGGCCCAGTTACTGACACAGTTTGGACAGTGGTTCCATATTTAAACATAAAATAATCCAAAACACTTGATAACCTCACTGTTGGGCAGATTTTCCCATCTTATAAAATACTGTAGATGAGTGAAAGAGAAAAATAACTATGTTGGCTTTCAGAGACATGAGCAAAGTATTGATCTAATTCATAAGAACCATTTACCTCAAACGAGCCATTTGGTTTTTTTTTTACAAGGAAATGTTTGCATGGCTTATTTTAGAATTAAAATTTGATCAAAAATCTATATGCTCTGGTAAAGAACACCACAGTGATATTTTGTTTGATTCAACTTATAGTATTGCTGTCTGGCCACATACAAAAATAATAAATTAGATTAAGATTCCATTAATTAACAGGTAAACAGGGTTGAAAACACGGTTGTAGATTAATTCTTCCTGTTTAGCCATTAATCATTTTATTGACTGGTCCATCTACAGTTCTTCATACTTGGATTTGTTGGGCAATAAAACCAAAGGAAGTATGAGCTTTTGGAGCCAATATGCAGCATATGAGCTATACATTTAATTAAGGAGATTCAGGACAAGTGTATAATTGAAATCAATGCTTTTGACTGTCAAGTAAAGGTTAAAGCGTTAGCAGTCCTTTAATTAAGACCTGGGTCACTGAAATAAATTCTGTAATTTGCAAATCATACTAGTTTAATCATAGTCTTTGGTTTCCACTTTTGGGGTCATTAATAGTGTTAAAGTATTTTGTTATCCCATTTTTGTAACATGTTCCTATAGAAATCTGAACATGAAAAAGTAGCTAATTTGAATAAACTTGTTAAAGACAATATGTCAATAGTAATATTATAACTTTAGAATTCAGAGTCACATTAATTTCCTTCTATAAATCTGATAAAAATGTGAAGAACTATAAACTCTGACATCAATGCATAACACAAAGGCCACCCAAGACGAAAGTAGTCAATAAATTCTCACACTCTTCCCTGGGTGAAGATTCATATGGGACTCCGTTGAAATGTTGTCTGAAAACCCAGCAAGAGACCTAGCAAACTGGCATCTTAGATTTAAAAAATATCAGACAGGTCAAGTTAACTTGCTGCATTTGGGATAAACTGGATGTGACAACTGACATCCATGAAGCCTCCTTTTCAACCCCTCTGGGATTTGGGTTTGTAGTTCAGGTATTATTTGAACTTTTGAGATGCTAATCAGCTGCTCCTTTTTATAAAAAGCATTGTTAAAATGCAAGAGAAAAAAATTATTTCAGCTGCACAGCACCCAAAGTCAGAGGGAAGAAGAAATAAGGAAATAAGAATTAGAAAATGCAATACCTCCACCAAAAAATTACGAACAAAACTGCACAAATAACTAATCAGAATTAAAGTAACAGACATACTTCAACATGCTGCCAGCAATTCTCAATTATTTTTTTTTTTATCCAAATGATTCATGGAGCAAAATGTGTTTGTATCAGGGAAAATGGTGATGTGCATTTGGTTTGTGAGGAGAAATTGACTTTCTTACTTCACAGTTTTACTTTTAAGATTTTGACATATTCTTAGATGAAGAATGTTTTGGAAAAACAAGATGGCTTGCTCCATCATTTTCTGTGCTTCTAATAAGCTGCCTCTCTTTCATCTGACATATTCAGTTCAAAAACAACCTTTTGGTCAATAAAATCTTTTTCTGTTTACAGCATCAGGTATTCAAAGGACAAGTGTGATTTATTATTTATTTTTTAACACATAGTGGCAGCAATAGTTTTTTCTCTTTAGCTGATAACATCACTCTTATTGCAGTACAGTTACAACACTAGAAAAGATCAATAAGCTTAATTTTTTCAGCTGTGTCAATCCACTGCACCTTTCCAGGAAATCTCTGTGGACTACGCACTCTCATATAAAAGTTTCAGGCAAAATGAAATGTGTGAAAACTGCGACTCTAGGAGTTCTTTTATATTTTACTTCACGTTCAGTCTGTTCAATTTTAGTCAAATGCCACACTGCATGTGCACAATGGTTCTCCCTGCCACTCTCATAAGAATGTCTGAATAAAGCATTATGAAAAGTGACCAATGTCTGTCCCAAGCTGTGCAGTTTCTAAAGAAACCAATAAAATTATTGAGACTGCTGTCAGTGCCCACTAGCCACAGAGAGTTCAATCTGATCTGAATCTATCAGGGAGGGTTAAAATAAGTATGAAAGAATCTCGCCGTGATCAAATTTCCATCAGTGGTGAGTTCTAAGTGTCAGGTTATTGTGACAAGATTGTCACATCTTTCTAAATCACTCAAACAGAAATACAAAGGAAAATTCTGCACTGCTGCCATTAAAACAAATACTAGTAGAGAGCTCAGTTTGTAAGGAAACAGACATGTTTTCATTCGCCTTTCAATTTAAATTGTTGCTCAACAACAACAACAAAAAATAAAATAAAAAAGCTTTTGAAGATTAGGTTCTGTCATTCAATTTCAGTGGCCGATTAATCCAGGACCGTTTTACAGAGGGGCTGCTGCCAGAGAGCAAAACACGGGGGAAAATCTTAAAGAGTCGTCAGTCTGTCTGAAAGCTCACACAAAGGAACAAAATGGTGGACAACCATGCATACAATTCAAAGTAGAGTCAGCAGTTAATCCAATACGTTTGTAATTGGACTGTCGGTGAAAACCAGAGGCTCGGTAAGTCCACCATAGGCAGAGAGAAAATGCAAACAACAAGTATGTCCCTGGTGGGATTTGAATCAAACACCTTCTTGCTGTGAGGAAATAATGCTAACCTCCATTTACTGTGCTCTCATTACAGGTTTTGTTGCCTATTGTCGTTTCTATCTAAACTACGGTGAAGATGGACCTGTTTGTTATTATAAGTTTAAAGCTCAGTAAGTGTAAATCACATGTTAAATAACATTCTGCAGAAGAAAACATGTTATTCTAACACTTTGATTAATTATGGATTGATTATAGATTTAAGAAGTTAAGAGATACAATGCTGGTGAGAAAAATCAAAACCCATTTTTGTTTAACTATTTTTGTCAAAGTCATTTCACCTTATTCAGTTACAGATAGACTGTGTTCACAACATGCCTTTAATGTTTTCATAGCTTGAAGACTTTGCTTTACCTATTTTTCCCTACAGTGGACCTTTGGCGTTTCAAAGGTAACGTCACACTTCTGAAACTCTTAGCTGCATTGTTCACTCATTTTTCTGATATGCTTGTTGACATAATCCTTAATAATAATGATATTCAATTTCAGTCATCTATCCAACCGTCCATCCATTTTCTTTACACCCTTGTCCCTTAGTGGGGTCAGGAGGGGTTCTGGTGTCTATCTCCAGCTAACGTTCTGGGCGAGAGGCGGGGGTCACCCTGGACAGGTCGCCAGTCTGTCACAGGGCAACACAGACACACAGGGCAAACAACCATACACACACACTCAATATGTCAGCATATTTTGATGCTCCAACTTGCAGTGTCTGATGTCAGCCAACAGCAGAAACCCTGTTTAATTTAGCCACTGGGTCAAGAGGAGCACAGACGTCTTCTACCTATCTGATTCTTCCACCTTGTCTCCCCAGGTTACTTTATCAGGTTTCTTCATCACATCTTTCAACTCTACCTATAGGCACCCGATAAACTGGAGGCCATACCAAACCAACTCTCAGCTCTGAGTTATCTACAGTATCGTTCCTAAATGACAGATGGCAAACTGTTGCTGTTGGCTGAATAACACAAATTACACTCCACCCACACAGATGCTTCCAGAGTTTTTTGCTGCACCCACCATAACCACTGACACTGATTCATCTGATCACACTTGTTCATTTTTAACAACTCTCTTCTGGCCTTCACAACACTTTTTCAGATACCTTTGAACCTAACACCAATCCATCTATATCAAAATAAAATAAAAATAGGCTTTATTTTATTGAAAAAAAATACTTATTAAGATTATTTAAGACAATTTTTATACAGATTTTGCATTTTGGATGCTTTTTTCATATTCTTTTGTGCTCATAAAACTGTAAGCCAGAGGTATAACAAAGGGGGGAATTTGATTGGCTGTTTAAAGCTGTCTTCTTTCATGCAGCTTGGTTCCTTTGCTATATCCAATACTGACCTGGAAATGAAAAGCACGGAGCGAGGGCTCAAGAGAAATGACAGAGCTGCGTCCCCATCTTTCTGACAAAGCTGATCTTTAATGCCGCTCGCCTCTCTTCAACTGTCAATCTGCGCTCCCTCCAGCCGATAAGTGGCTGCTCTTGCCCTCTCCTAATTGCGTCTCTTAAGCTTAGGTTTGTCAAAACATATTGGTGCATGGCATTGAAGCAGTTATGAGCACGGACAGCCTTGACTGCTCTGACAGCTTGGTGCTTCTCAAGTCTATGCGTCAGCTTTCCTGTGGTAATATCTGTCTTTTTTCCTCCTGGATCCTTGCCTATATTTCAGCTCCATATTAATCTGTGCAGTGGTCAGAGTAGTCAAGTCACCTCCCCCATATAACCTGCACTGCCACAGCAGTCCATCCAGCTTGGCGTGACGCTCACACAGTTATTGCTATGGTTCCTACTCCTGAAGAATCAGTATTCCCTGTGACACTGTCACGCTAGAGAGACTTAATTACAAGTGAAACGAGAAGAAATAGGTGTCATTAAAGCGCAAATGAAAAAGATGGCAATATTTTGCTCTTTAGAAAGTGGATGGTATGTAAATTTATTTTTTAAAATTGATCCTTTATGGGTCATATCAGATTGGGTCATATCAGAATTTAAGTTTCATCATTACCTAAGACATAAATCATCTAATTGTCTCATTTACTCTGAGGGACTTATGGGTAAACATTCCTCTCTTGAACTGCAAATGTAGAGCTAATTAATAGGGCAGCCTTTCGGATTGCATGCATATTACACAACACATCTGTCTAATACCAATTTCTTGAAATATGTGATAAAATCAAGGAAAACTATCTGGGAAGCAAAAGCTTGTTACTAATTAAAAGCTAAGAAAATTATAAATGAAATGAGCAAAATTTCATTTAAAAAGAAAGTAATTATGGCATGTTTTTTCATACATTTACGAGTGGAACACAATATAAATGAGGCTTTCGGAGGCCATTTGAATACTAAAAGTAGAAAAAAAGATCTTTTTGACCCCCCTGCATAATGTGACTTTTGTTTTAATCTTCAACAGTGAGCTATCACAACTCGCCGCACAGTTGATATGGGGGGAGAGGGATTTTGCCTCTGAAGCTGAAAGAATAATCAGCAGTAGTGGAAATATTGAACACATCTGAACCTTCTAATATGACACCCTAAGCCTCATAATACTATATTTAAACTTTAAGGAAAACCATAGGCAATGAAGTTTGAGTTCTGGTAACTGTGTGTCTGTCCAAGATAGAAAACCTAATGCATTCCATCAAAAATCCCTCATTTGTTAAATTGTATTTTTATGTATTTTTTTATTTTCATTAATATTTTTTAATTTTATTGTCTTTCATTTTTATCTTGAAATCATTACTAATAATCATCACAGTTTTGGTAAAGTTTAGTTTTACTTTTTATACTTTGTTGTGATGTCACTTCCTCCTTCACCAGATCATTCCTGCCTTTCATGGAGGAAGGTGAGTTTCTGTTGATATATTTTTTAAAAGTTGCTGTAGAGGACAACATGTTTTACTATTTTTTAATGTGTTTGTAAAACAATGTCTGGTGGGTGTTTTTTGTGCTGCTGAACCGTCTAATTGCTTTCTGTGCACCAGAAAGAAGTGGGTATGTTATGGGACAACACACATTTAAGTGGTACAGCTTTGGATTCAGGGACTAGGGGTTTGTTTGTTGCTTTTTAGCAACAACTTACTTTATTTGAAAATTAGTGTCAGCTCTGTGTAGTTGCTTGGCTCCACAAATGTAGCATGTTAATATGTTGCCTTCATGCATAATCCCCCTGCATTTTTGGGATCTCCAGTAAGTTTTCTCTTGTTTACATAAAGGAGTGTATTGCTCTCCATGGGAAGAACAAATAAGTTTAACATTTGGTGCTTCCACCACAAAATGTGCTGCTTAAATTTAATGTTAAGTGTGCATGCACTATTGTGGTTTGAGTAGTAAGGTTCTGCATCAACACCACCAAGAACCATCCATATGAGAAACATTGTAGATCAGAAAGTGTGGCTTTCACTGAGATTTGCACTTTAAAACTACACAATGAGGCAGAATGATTTAAATAAAGAAACCACTAACATAAAATTTTTGAATGAAACAATCTGCAGAATCACCAAAAGTCCTCAGGCAAAAGACAGCTACAAGGATTATTGATACACGTATACATTTGTTGTATAAATTCAATACTAATCAACGGATTAGTGCATTCTTATCACAGGTTGAAAGCTGTCTACTTATCTGGTACCTGAAGCTGCTGCATTGCAGCATATAGTTTATATAGACTGCTCACTCCCTCCACAGTAATAATAAATCCATTTTTATCATCTGTTATTATTTACAGTTTTAAGCTCAGGAGCCCTAGCTTAAAATCTGCTGTGAAGAGAATAAATGGCATTGCTGATATCACTGGTTTTCTACTCTCAGTCTGAAAGTTTCTGTAAGAGTTAACTTTAAACACAACTTTGTAGGATTCAGCTATTTGTGTTCATGTGTATATTATATATGTTACGGAAGTACGGATGTACGCTTCCGTATATATGTATATAACATTTATGTATATATGTTTAATTTATGATGAGATGGAAAAGTAAGAGGCACAATTCTACATTTGTTGTCTGTTCACTTTGCATAGTTTTTTTTTAAAATCAAAAGTTCTTAAGAAGAAAAATACAATTATTTTCTATTCCAAAGAGGGCAATAAATAATCACTGAATAATGTAATCAATGCAATCAGTGATTAGCTCTGTCAAATCAGTGAAGCAACAATGCACTGTTGTCTTGTCACTAGTTTTACTCTAAATAACATGATTTATTCAATAAGCCCTGTGGTAGACTCATGACAACATTTTCTCTGTCTGTATTCTATTTTTGGTAAACCAACAACATACAAACCTCTACTGGCAACCCAAAAGCCAAAAACTAGATTCCTAATAAGGATGGTGGTAAAATTAAGTGAAAAGATACAAAGTGATGGTCAGATCTAGAATGAATAAAAGTACATGCTTACAGTATTAAAGAAAAGTATAGAGACCCGCAGACACTGTGTGAATAAACAATCTGAGCAAATAAATGATATGAATTCCTTCTTTTCCTCCGTCTTGTTGCTTAGCATCAGCAGTGCTGTATGGTCCAACATGTCATAACGGACAGTCGCTTCACTTTTAAAACAGAACTTTGGGGTTTCAGGATGGCAGCATTTTTATTTTCTTAATGACATTTAACAAAGATTGGACCTTCAACTACAGACTGTTTTATGTTGTGGAGAATAAGGTTGCACTTCCCCACCAAATGCTGACAACCAACATGCAATCATCACACACTCGCACCGCAGATAATTTAGAGTAGCAACATTACCCTGAAATGAAGACTTGGTGAAACCATTATCTCATTATCCTCATAAAATAAGTTTTATTATTTCAGACAACAAAAGATTAGGCCGAGCATGAGTTAGGACTTTATTGTTTTCTATCAAATGCATTATAAACCAAAGTGTTCCTGAACAATCACAATAGAAAAATTAATTGTCCATGTCCACAACAAAGACATGGACTAAATAACATGACATATATTGCAAATTTCATAAAAATCCCTGCTGGAGTGACTTTTTTCCTTTGTGATCCTTGTAATGTAGGCATGAATTCAGTCATAAAATGTTGATTTTTTTATTGGCAATATACCTTTTATCATGCAAAAATTATAGGTATCATAATTTTAAGTATGTTCAAGATAACAACACACAGACAATTAAACAACATTGTTTTTTTTTCACAAATATTAAATAAAGTCTTTCGTGTTAATTATTACAATGAAATATGTTTGTCAGATCTTTCCTTTTAAGCCTATTTGCTGAAGCGTTTTATGCAGTACAATAATAATAAAGATATGCGTTGACTTCCCTCACCTCAGATGTCACATTGAACGAGATTCCGTATTCAAAATGCAAGTAAGGTGTGCAGCGATGGCATGTGGTGGAGCATCGTCCTGCATAAAGTTCGAAGCTGTCATGAATGTTGCAGACTTTTCCCTCTGACTAAAGAGACTCAAAGCAGATCTAAGAGCACAGCTTTAGTCCATCTTTAACCTGAAGACACTTTTTTTTTCATTAGTTATTCAGAAAGTCTCACTCAAAACTCCATTAAGAGTCAGTCTCATTAAAATTTTATGCAAAACTGTTAAAATATTTCTTCAGGTGTTTCTTGGTCTACTCTCTGTGCTTTAACCTGAACTTCTTTTCAGGGTAAGTTATGGTTTTGCCTTTTAATTTCAAGCTTGGTTTTATATGCTCGCTCTCTGAAGCAGTGGACCCCTGATTCTGCAACAATACGGACCGGTTACAGTCTTTGTATGTTGTGGTGCTGCAGAATAATCGACTCCTTGCAGCTTACAGCTTTCTATTTATTTTTTTAAGCATTTTTTACATAAACCTGCACATTTTCTTTCATGTTACACTTTTTTCAACTTATTCATGTTTTAGTAAAGATCTAATCAACATAACAAAATGTCTTTTTTGATTAAATCTGAGTAATTTACACCATTTTCATTCTCTTAAATCTTTTCAAGATTACAAAAAATTCAGCCAATTTTCAAAATAATTATTTGACTTTTATTTTTTGTTTCAGTTTGGCAAATCCATTTAAATAGTCCAGCTTTCATTTCTGTGTATGAATGGGGAGTGGTTTAAGGGAGAAAAGCTGAAAGATCAACTTTGAACAAAAGAATCCCTGAATGCAATTAAACAAGAGAATTAAAAGGCTCTACTGAGTGAAAGAAACGTCCTGTCTCAGCACATCCTTTCATTCATGAAAAAGAAAGACCCTCTATGTATTGATAAAAGAAAAACCTTTTATTATTCACTGGAAGTTACTGCTGATAGAAAAAAAAGTTTCATACCTATTTTTCATCTGATGTGCTTGGAAATGATGGTATTCAGAGCAACTTTGATGCTTATGTTTTGAACGTTTTTATTTCCTTATTGGGAGTCTAAAGTTTAATTCCTATCTTGTTTATCTTATTCTTTTATCCTATGTTTATTTTTATTCTTCCATATATTTTTTTCTTCCAGTTGGCTTGATAGAGATCAAGATCCAGAAATTGAATGAAAGCTTGAATGTAAATGGAAATTATTCTTTGATGATTTAAGGAAAACCATTTGGAAAGCCACTGGCACTGTAATAAAATTATCAACCTCTCAGACTTGCAGAGTAAAAAAGAGGCATTTAGGTGAGGAGGAAAATAGCTTGAAATTATATAGTTCCCAAATATAGAAAAGAAGCTGGGAGACGACCAGTGTAAACAGGTTGTAAATTGGCACCGCAATTAGGCTCTGAATCTGCGTAAGGTGGCAAACCTGCTGACACTGCTCATTAGTTTTTCTACATAAAATTCAATGTGAAGCTCTTTACATGATTACAAAATATATTTCCTCCATCAGCTGTGTCGCAGTGACACATCATTGCTGGGTTAAGTATGAAAACAGATTTTATTGTTAAAAACTAAACCTTAAAAAATAAAACATTTGATACTTCAGGCAAAAGAAAAAACCTTTATCCTCAAAAGATTTTAGTGAGAAGAAAAAAGAGCCCCAACTCATTAGATATTTTTTTTAATCTTTGGAATCCCTGCAGCCTATCATCATTAATTCATCTTACTGTCTTTCTCATTTAGCAGATGACACATTTCAAGCAGAGTAACAGATGTACTGGCTGATTAATATGATTTGTGAAGCAGAAGCATTCCATGATTTCAACGTCACACCACGGAGGGATAGTTGGTGTTTTTGGTGTCTGAGGCAGATGTTTGCAAGGGGGAAAAAAGGATGGATTAACTTTTAAGTGATCTCCTATGGCTTTTGGTAAATTAAAAATAATGTCTATTTAATTTGGGAAGTTTGTTTCATTGTGAGTGCAAATGATCTTTTAAATTGAATCTGACAGTGGGACAAGTTCAATCCAGAGGCATGAAAATTAATTTAAAAAAACATGAGTTACATCATTGTAACAGCAAGAACTAATACTGTATATTAAAATATTTGCATCGATTTAAATGAACCAAAACATGATTTTTGGCTTCGATCAAGCTCCTTTTGTAAGCATTTATCGGTGAATATGCTTCATTATTTTTATTTTAAAAGCACTATGTGCAGATCTCTTTAGTTTTTTAATGTATTACCTATTTTTTGCACAAATAGTACATCAAATAGTGCAACTATTTGTTGCACTATTTGTTCATGCAACAAATAGTGCATAAACTTTGTTGTTTAACTTTTTCTAGAGTTAACCTAACCTGATGCAGCAAAAGGATTTTTAGTTGAATTTCATATAAAACACTGAATGAAGCTTTAAAAAAACAAATAAATTAATTTTGGCGAACATTTGTCCTGATCTATGACCAAAGCCATGTTAGAACAAAGGGCCCAAACTTCAAGGCTTCTGAATCGAATCTGAGACAGAGTATGTGACATTCCTCTCAATGTATTCCTGTTAAACATCCAAGTGCAGGCTTTAAGGCTGGAGGCAGCAGAGCATACATATGAAAAACAAAACCACAAACCAAGGTTGCTTCAAAGCCAAAGGTGGAGCTTCCAGATTATGCAGTCGGTTTGCATCAGCAAACAGCATATGTGCCACAAATAGAAACACATAAAAAACTCTAAATGAAAGGATGAGCCAAAAGATCAGCAAGAAACTAAGAGCTTACGAAGAATAAAACACCATCCTTTAAAAAAAAATAAAGAAAAACTGGTGGATAAAAATAGACGTGAGGCCTCTGTTACACAACAAAACAAGAAGAAACGGGAG
>CAEGAF010038249.1:0-30332 GCA_903067075.1 Micropoecilia bifurca | reverse complement strand
CTGGGCCCAGCGGATGGAGGACGGGAGTCTGACTCCTGACTACCGCGGGCTAAAGCCTCTATTTGCGGGGCGCCGCGCTAACCACCGCGCCGCGCATCGCCCCTATTGCGGGAGCCTATGCTGTAATTTACAGTTTCTCTTTGTTAAATTATTTACATTTTTATACAATGTGAGCTTTCTGACGAACTCACCTAGTCCATCTTCTTTCATTTCCTTGGAAAAATCTATTTTGCCACGTGATTGCGACTAGTCGACTGGCCCAGAAAAAAGTCATTGCAGAGACAAGAATCGACTAGTCGATTAGTCGACTAATTGGTGCAACCCCTAGTGTGGGGTTGATTCCTGGAACACTTAAAATTGCACACATGTGAGCAGATACTAAGCACACACACACACACACACACACACACGCGCGCGCGCGTATACAAACACACACAGTTAACAAGACACGGATGATAACGAGTTGGGCAAATGCTCAGAGTCTGAATGCTGTATTCAATTAAGCAACAGAAGTGAAATTCCACCAAAATACCTCCCCTCAGTCCCTAATAAGTAAATGTGGCTTTTTTTCTTTTGTAATTGGAACAGCTAATGTTAGGCAGTCATGAAAAGGACTTAACAAAGCGTGCAAATAAAAATGCTGTGAAGCTCAGTATGGGAGTCTGAGCTGATTATGTAGAAATGTTGCTCAGACCAGGTCCATATTACTTTGTTTTAAAAAAAAAGCTATTGCTTTTTGACTAATTCCATATGTTTGATTAAAAAAAAAAAACGCATCCAGAAGTTAGTATTTAATCTTGTAACCACGCACTACAGAAAGAAAATTAATATGGCAAACTATATGAATTGCTTGTCAAACCCTGAAATGGAAAACTAATACATTTATCAATATGGATAACTTCTATAAATGTTACCTGGAACTATAATACTCAGACTTTCAGACTATAATGTATCCTAATGTTATAAAAACTTCAACTTCTTGGTTGAAGTTCAAGAAAATAATTACAAGTGTAAGCTCTATGTTTATATGGTTGATGTTCATCTGCATGGAACAACTGAATTTATCAGCAAATAGCTCTTTTGTAACTTTTGGAAACATTTACCAAAGAAACTTGTACTTTGGCAAAGCTACAACCAAAGTACAGTTATTAACCATTTATTTGTTAACAACTGAAACCTGATGGGCTATCAAGCATAAATAGGAAATCATAATTCTCTCTCTGCGATATAAGGATTAAAAAAAGTAGAAGTTGGGCAGTTTTCTGTTCTTTGACAGTGATGGTGATACTGAGATCATGATGGAAATCAAGATGCTTTCATGCCTGTTAAGAAAAACCAACACTGAATATATTGATAAAAATCAATCATGACATTATAATAGTGGATAAAATTAAAGGTCTTATCAGGGAAAATACTTGTGTTTGCAAGTACATGGTAATAACAAAAAAAACTTTGAAGTTAAAAAAAGCATTTACTCTACAATAACTTGGACACCCCTAACACCACTTCAGTTTATAATGAATACTACATTGATATATATTCAAGTATTTGTCTGCTTTGTGTTGTTATTCATTTCTAAGAATAGTTAAGGTAATCTGCTCTGAATTAGTGTTACAGACAGTTTTATCAATATTGATTAAATCATAAACTAAACACGAGTGTAATGGAAAGTTTTCCCCTCCTAGCCTCCCTTCTGTCTCTGCATATCTTGTTTTCTCTTAGTCAAAAATGGACCAGGCAAAAAAATTTAAACAAATAAACTCAGGCAGTTTATTTTATTTGATGCAAAATTAAAAATATATATATTTCGTTTTTGTTCATTCAGAAACAAAATACCATCTGTATGTTTTTTTCTTTTTTTCCTCTCTGTTATGTCACCCTGCTCCCTTCTATTTTTACAACTTCTGCCTCCACTTTTCTATACTTTCCTTTACTCCACTTCCCTACACTGGCCTCCCAGTATCTCATCCACCTATTCTTTCCTCCATCACACCCACAGACCCATCAGTGCTTTTGAGTCCAGACTTGTATATCCATTAGTCAGTGTTATCTTTATGTCAACAGTTCCTCTCAAATATTTACAATAGGCCCTAGTTGGGAGACAGACAACCACGGGTGGAATGATTCACCCTTTGTTAACAAAAATCCACCCAAAGGAACTCTGAAGTACTTGGAAAAACATGGACAGAAGTAATGAGGTAATAAAAAATCCTAAAACATGTTTGGTATACTGAAGTACTTGACCTTTTACAAGTACTTGATGTTTGTTCAGAATCAGTTAAAACAGGAAGAATCCAACAGGAAATAAGCTGCTTAGAAGCTGCTAATTGGGTGCAGTTTCCTTTTAAAGTAGATGAAAACAAGTCACACTTTTATGTCTGCAAATGGTCAAAAATTGCACATAGAATGAAAAAAAAAATGTTGATGTAAGGCAGACTGGATACATGTGTTATCTCAGTAATTTACAGTGCTTTTAGTTTAAACTACTACAAAAAAACTTTACTAGCAGATACCCACTCCATCTTTGCTTCTATATCCACACATTTTTCAGCTATTGTGGCTTCCATTACATGCAGCACGAAAACCTGCATTCCAATATTTGCAATACCTCTGCCAAATAAATTTCTATTTAAAAAAACCCCAAAACAAAGTAAAAATAAAATTATTTTTTTAGTTGAAGTATTTTATAAACTTTAGAATGGTTTCCATTCCGGTTCTGTCTCTTAGGTTTTATTGGGGAGAGAGCAGACACATAACAGAAACAAATGAGTCCGTACTTCAAGCTCAGGCTATTAACCTTGGCTCATTAATGTGAAGTGTTGACAACAAGGCACTGTCATTGCCACACACAGTTCCTGAGGACAGATGGCCTTGGATTTTTATTTTTCCAAATAAAAATCTAAAACATGGTGTGCTTCTCTATTCAACCACCTTAAACCACTAACACCTTTTCCTGCGGCAAGAAATTGTTGGCTATTCTCATTTTCAAGATAAGCTCAAACCTAGTCACCATTGGTTGATGAGCACCAAAGATTTCACCAAAGATTTCCATTTGGATGCAACTTCGAATGCATTTAACAATCTTTCGCAACACTAAACAACTTTTCTTTCAGCTTTGTTCCGTAGTTCCACCCATCTTCTCTATGAACTCTGACTAGCTTCTCTGTTTCCGCTAAAGAAAAAAATCCCCAACCTGATAATACTGCCACTATGTGAGGTGGATGCTATTTTTTAACAAGCCTAAGCCGTTTTACAGAACAGACACGTATATTGGCAAATCACACTTCTAAATGCAATGAGTTGCATTAATTTATTTAGAGGAACATGAGTAAATGGGGGCTAGATGTAAATGTGCACTATTTTTTTTTTACCCATGGAAAGTGTACCTGATTCAGATTAAGCAAAAGTCGATGAAACTAAACCTTGAAAATGAGAATAAACAGAGGTTGTTTCAGTTTGAAAGGTTATGAGCAAAAATATAAAGGAACTTAGAATAAAAGTTTCAATGAGACAAAGAAAACACAAAAAACATTAAACTATTTTCTGTCCTTTCTCCAATGTCGGTGACTTCATTTACTCACAATGCATCAGGGACACATTCTTTCCAACCACAGATCAGGCGGTAGCAACTGAAGCAAGAAAAACGAAACTAAACATACACTTGAAATATATACTGGCAGTGGCAGAAAGGCCACCTCAGGTTAACCACAGACATGTTGCACGTGTCCACATCGTAACACTTACTGCTGGGGATAGCCGTCCACACAACACAGGCCCAAAGGTCATCAAGAAAATAAGCAGATACTGTAAATCTACAGTGTGCAGGGTGCACGTGTGACGCAAGCAAACATGAACTTCAGGTTGCTCATTTCTACTCATTCTGATGCAAACACATAGACTTTCGAGCAATGAGAGGTAAACTGAGTCACTAGTAAACTCAGACGGATAAACAAAATGGTGGAGGCAGGGAGTTTATTTGGCATTTCGTTTTGACTCCTTGACTTTGGTAAATGGCATGTACTTGTACAGCTCTTCATCTGGTCCAGAGAACGCCAAAGCGCTTAACACTACATTCATCCATTCACACATTCACGAACATTCACGATCTCTGATGACTCATCTCTAACAGCGATTTCCTGCAAAAACTGTTTTAGTAGGACTGTTTTAGACACACTTACATGCACAGAAATACATTTCCAGACACACCTATATCAATGAATCCAAGCACATTGAATTCTCAAAAGACAAACTGTGATATAAAAAGAAAATTCTGTTTTGCATTTTTTTTTTTCTTTGTCAGGAAAATGGAACAACAATGAAAAAAAAAACTAGAAGTGCTGACTTTGTTCTTAGCCTTGGCTGTGACTATCACCAAGCACCGTTGTGTTGTCCATCTACGTAAACCAGTTGTTCAAGATATGAAATTAAGTTGTTGTTTGATGTAACTGAACTTTGCACACGACTGTTTTTGTCAATACATAAATCATTTAAGCCATTTTATTCCTGCAAAGTAGAGAAACATCAACAGTCAGGAATGAATTGGTCAGCTAAGACGTTTGCATCCACCAGAAAGAACAAAAACAAAACCTCATTGTTTCATTTTTGATGACTGAGCAATATTCCATGTTATAAGCTTCCCTTTGCTGTACAGTATATTATTCTTCATTTGTTTTTCATGTGTTTTAATACTTTTATGAATTGTGAACTTGCATGCTTTGATGCCCTGACACTTTGCTGCTGTTGCACCTGAATTTTTCTATTCTATTCTATTCTATTCTATTCTATTCTATTCTATTCTATTCTATTCTACGCTGTATTCTATTCTACGCTGTATTCTATTCTATTCTATTCTATTCTATTCTATTCTATTCTATTCTATTCTATTGTGTGTCCCCACAATCTAACCTTACAAGGTGTGAAATGCTAAAGCACATACACACAGCAAGCATGCTTATTTTTCCAGTCTGACTCTGGCATGCACAGGCTAAGTTGTGACGAACAACATTTAAAACACACACAAACACAAAGAGCTACATGAATCAATGCACAAGTAAAACAAAGAACAAAAGCTGGATGAACCCTCTGCATGGGAAACATGAAATGCACATCTTGAATTAATGTTAGCTGATGACAGAAAATAAATATTTGGCAGTGAACAACTAACATTAGCCTTGTCTATTAGTTATCAGGCTTTATTAATTGCCCTAATAGTTACAAACTGACTTCATATGAAAGAAATATTCATGCAACCTTAGTATAATATCATGACATGCACATGTATGCATATAATACACACACAGAACTTCACAGTATTTAAAAATACATTCGTCAAATATTTACAGTTTGTAACAAAACGGCTTTGAGCTGCTGTCCTAAAACAACACAAATATTTACTTTTAAAGCTACATTCCTCATATTAATAAATCTACTAAGGTTTGACAGTGGAGCAAATTTACCTTCAGTGTATAAATAAGTGTATGCATATACACTAAAGATATGCAATAAATGCCCACTCCTACTTGAATCACGTGAATAAAGTCAGAAAAAAAGTTCTCTGATACATAAATTTAAAACTTTGCTTTCAACATCATAAAATGTGTTTCAGCTGCTCTCTGCTTTTTTCTCCCTAGTGCACTAAATAGTTCCCTAGGAGGACCTAACGCATTTTTAAGGCAAAATTCTGCCCAAAGGCTGATAAAATCACAGATCATTATTATTCGTCATTATTCAAAAATGCCATTTATTTGGTTCTTGACCAGGAAAGATCCATAATTAAAACAAGCCTTATGCTGAGCTAACCAAACATCGGTGAAGAACTAGTAAAAATGTTGGCACGTCACTGCATATGATTTATTTTGCACCAGAAAACGTAAACTTTTTGATGGTACGACTGTAAGATAAGTAAATGGATTATATAAAACACTTGTCCTTTCATAAAGATAACATCATAAAAGAAATCAGGCCCAAATACTTAATATTCTGGACAAGGTATTTTCCAACTGCGGTCGCATTGAATGTATCTTTGCACAACTCCGCTGCTGTTTTTCAAGACATCCACTGCAACAGCTGAGAAACATCTCTGACTAATCACTGAAACCCACACACACACACACACGCATGCACACGCCAACCCACGCAGATAATTATAAACCAACACACCCTTTTAGTCGACGCGTGCACGAACACACACAGGCAGGTCACAGCCTCTTATTAATATTTCCTATTCTGGAGTGCTGTTTGGCTGATTGCTCAGTGCTGCTGCAATGTGTGGCCTGGCTGAACAAATGGGAGAGTTTCACAAAAAGCACAATAAATTAACTTTTATTACATTTCCAAGAAATGAGTCGGTGAACTGTCACATTTATGAGGGGTTTCCCTGCGCCCAGCACCATTTTTCTCCTCTTCTGTGTATTACTGCTTGGTTGTGGGCTCATCTTAAAGCTGTCCTCTTTCTGAGTCATCACTAACAACTTTAAAGTACTGCATAATGTTTGGCTTGTTTTCCTTTTTTTATTTTACTCAACAAAATTTGCCTATTTTAAAAAATTCCAGTTCATAATGGTGACTAATTTCAGTCAGAACTATTCACATTGTTCAGTAGCATCCAATGTATTCTAGCTGTGGTTTGCTTTATTACAATACATTTTGATTCAGAGCGAAATAGAACTACATGTTGTTAAGTTCAAACACTTCTCCAATTAAAATACAAAAAATATACAAAATATCAACAAAAATAAAGTCAATCAGATTCAATATAGTAATAAATAAAAAAGAAAAACAAACCACCTCAAGCTTGAGGTTTGTATCAAAGGTTGTATTTTTAAAAGCACAGTGGAATTACTGCAAATGTAGATATTTTTTAATGCTGTATACTGACTTCATTCTGTTAGGTGACATTTAAAAATTGTCACCCATTTGTTCTTTTGCATGAAAAGCTTACAAAATGCACTCCTGCACAAACTCTTTAGTGGGCGATGAGGCAAATGTCAGAATATATTACCACTGATGTCAATGCAAAGGATTTGATTACATTACAAGTTTCTGAAAGGGATGAACTAGTTCTTGAAAACAAACTGGTAAATAAATAAATGTAACTTTTGAACCCTCTTTTTTTTACCGCTGCAGGGTTAAATCTCTGCCGGCTTTGAACGTCTATGCAATAAATGTTAGCCTCTTCTTGTTCAAAAAATAGCCAAAGTTTATTTAGAATGCTGAAAAATGTCAAGCAATTTTCCAGTTTTGCGACTGTGCTTCGGTTGGATTTAGATCTGGACTTTAACTTGCAATTCTAACACCTAAATATATTTTCAGGCAAAACCTTGTTACTCAAACGCTGTCCTATTCTCAAGTCTTTTGCAACCTTTAATAAGTTTTCTTGAAGGATTGATGTTGCCATTACATAAACTCTATCAAGCAGCCCAGTCGCTGCTAAAGATAATCAACCACATTGCATAATGCTGCCACCACCATGCTTCATTGGATCGTGTGTTCAGAGTAATTTAATTTGCATATATGCCAGGAGATAACATTTATCTGACCAGACCATCCTCTTCCAATTCTTTCCTTTGTCCTCTACGTGGCTTTTGGCAATCTGCAAATGAGACTTCAATGGATTTCTTTTAACACTGGCTTTTCTCCATATCAGATTGTGAACTGCTTTGATTCCCACTGGCATCCCAAATTCAGGACAGGTACGAGAAAAGCTGCTTGTCTGAAAGTTGTTTGAAAATCAGATATCATGTCACATGGGTGTCATCAACCTGTATCACAGGATCAGATATGGGTCATTTATGAATAAAAAAAAGCATGCATATTTACACCTCTGTAGGCAACATCAGTAATCAAACATCAGAGAATCTGACATCCAGATTTCATCAAATACCCACTCAGACAGTGTGATCAAACACTTCATGTGAGCTGCTGGGTTTTGAATGGGCCACCATGCAGCTGGGGAGCGTCAAAGGAACGATACGCAGGCTGCTGCCGTTCCCCTCTCTTACAACCACTCAATCATACACACACATAAAGGAAGTGCATGCACACTCACACAAAGACACACAGCTTTGACACAAGTGACGCATTCCTTCTGAGATCAGATACGGCTCACATCCAGAGCTCAGGTGTTCCTGCCTTTGTAGTCTTACAAAAAACCAAGAAAAGGCCAGAAAGTGAATGAGCCACAGACAGGGAAGAGAGGTGATGTTTTCCTTTCTCTGCCTCTGCTGTGAAACCTCATCCTGCTTTCATTCCCTTTCTCATTGTGTCAGTCTTTGCTTTTGTGTGGATTTCTGATGAGTCCCACCTGTCACTGAAGAGGTCATCCTGCTGATATATGATTCCCATTGACAAAGTTTTTCTCCCATAGACAAACTTACACATAAAAAAGGCTATTTTAGATATTAATGTATTAAACTTGAAGATACAGATTCACAAGTTAAAAGCAAAATGTTTATGAGAACTTGTTGTAAGAGAGTTGGTACGATGATACTCTCTTGATAAGTTTGCAACCATCAATAACATCTGAGAAACGGGACTTATTTCTGGAAAACAACAGTAATGTATTCACTATAACTAACTTTAAGTCACATTGACCACCTGACAGGGAGTTTCCAGCTTGCCCCAGAGTGGACCTGGCTGTGTTAAGTATGATCTGCACATATACTTTATCATCCTACTATCCTATTATTAAAAATGAAAAGAGGGCTTAGACTTATGAATCTGTTTTCTTCAATTTTGTCAGAGACAAGCCTCTATGTGTCAACTTTCTCCCCTTTTATTTGCCTCTCTGTCACCTTTTCAGCACAGGCTATGTGGCAAAAGATGGTGACCACAACACAGAAAACATTTAAGGAAATGAGTCACACTTTTCTTTTACCATTTGAAAGTATTTTCAGTGAAGAAAATCTTAAAAACAGGGAATTTATCAACATTTCACATATTCCATTTTATATGCATTCCTTTAAAGAACAGTAGAATTAGATCCCACAACTAATCCCACAGGAAGCTGCTTGTCTAGGTTTTGATTTAATGAAATTCTAAAGTAAACAGATCTAGTTATTAAAGTTTAAGATTTTGCGTGTTTACTTCTCCATAAAACCCATGTCGCTGACTGCTGCTGCAACATTTTCTTGTTGTAGCAATCCTTAAGTAATTTATCTGTAATTTTCAAGGTTTTGAGTTAAAGTGTTTATAAGCCTCTATACTCTTTGCTCTGTGCTCATAGCTGAGCTAGAAAGAAACCTAAATTCCCACAGTTTGTGGCACAATTATCCTTGGCAGATTCACAAAACAGTAACCTTTTTAATTAAACATAGCCCATTATTTTAGGTTTCAAGCTTTGTGCATGTCCGCCATGCTTCTTTAAGTATTTTGTTTACTACATTGTTTACTGAAAATATATTGCAAATTCTCTTTCACGTCTATAAATAATTGTGGTCATGGAAGCGATTCCAATACCTGAAGTATTGGAATCACTTCCATGAGCACAAGTGTATAAAATCGGCCATTTAGGCAAACAGACTGCTTCTACAAAAATAAAAAATCAGTGAAACACTGATAGAGCCTGCAGCATCACTTCCATCTTAATATTTGCACCAGTGAGTGAGTTTGATGTGGGAAACTTTGACCGCAGAGGAAAGACCTCAAATCAACCGAGCATCTTTGAGATGAATTAAAGTGCAGAGAGTGAATCAGGCCTTCTTATCTAACATCAGTTTCAGACCTCACAAACTATTTTGCAGAAATGTTGTTATATAACTAAAAAATTTCAATACTTTTGGCAACAGTAAATCAATACTTTTGGCAACACAGTTTTAGAGAGTGCCTGTTGGAATGATGGTGAAAATCATTGTGGATTGTGAAGCACAAAGTTTTTATCTCCAAAATATTAGTCAGAATTAATTGTTTTGTTAGCAGTGGTTATATGAGCTATACAATGGTCATAAATAGATTAAAATGACAGAGTTGGTGAAGTGCACAATTTGCCAATGACTGTCATTGGAGAAATGAGCGAGTGGGTAGCAGTAGTACTGGGTAGCAAATGAGAAGCTGAAAAGGTTCAGTCATTGCTTTATATAAGTTATTGGCACAGTTTTGCAGTTAATGATTTCTCAGCATGTTCAGAAAGGAGATGAAAAAAAATCTATTTTCTATTTGCAGAGCAAAGTGGCACATGCTTAAAACTTCATGGTGGTCAGGGGGATTTGTGGTCATGGGGTTGAATTGCTTTATGGTGTGTTTAGTTAGGATCACCATGGCTTCCCGTTTTACTGCTTTTGTCACTTGTTCTAGATTCACTTTTTAACTCTTGGTGTTGGAATTAATTTTTTTTACGTTGGTCTTTGTTTTCTGTGTCCCTCACACACCTTGTTTCTGTGAGTCACCTGTTACACATCACCCCATTACTCCTTCAGAAGAAATACATTCCTATGCCTTCAAAATGGTCTCTTAAGAGATCAGAGTAGCTTTGTATTTCAGTATTTTTGTCACAATATATCTAAGTTTTAAGTTCTCTTAATATCTCAAGAAAATTTTCAGTCATTCCTGGAGAATGCCAAACCAGATATAATTCATTTTCCCGTGGGATTAAATTGAATCCACAGCCAGAATCCATTGTGGCTGTGGATTGTTTTTCTTCCCATTTACTCTAATCCCCCTAAATAAAGTCCTATGAAACCACATGCTTTTGAATGTCACTTAATTAGTAAATATTATCGACATGACATGTGTTTATATGTCAGATATATGTTTCACTTTTGCCTAACAACTCTCGACTGCCGAGAAGACATTAACAAACTAAAGCGGAGGAGCAGTTTGGGAAGATGTTTAAATAAACATTTCTTTCTCTGGTCCTAATCCCTTTGCATTAATGGTTCTCATAAGCCAACATACAAATGTCCAGACATGTACAAGCTTTAATCTAAATGTTTTTCAAATTTTCAGTCAGAGAAAATGTCCTCTCCCTACTTCTAACCTCCCATCTGTTCCTGCTGCTGCCATCAACCTCCAGTCCCAACTTCTCAGCAGTTTACAACCAGAAGTTGGGAAGCAGCTGGACAATAAAAGCAGCTTAAAAGGACCCACTCCTACAATGTTTACAATTTCTCCAATTTTGAGTGGCAAAGAGCAAGAAAGCCAGTTGTTTTCCTCAATGGCCTACATCTACCTCTGGCTGTTATAGCTTAAAAAAAATTCCTGATATTTTGGGGACATTATGCATGCTAGGAAGTGTGTCCATAAATCTAATAGGCCTCGTTTTTGGGGCTCGAGATGCTCTTAAAGCACAGCTCAGTAATACGGTTACTCCAAACAAGTGATTGGGACGAACAGCTTTAGCATAGGAAACCAAGGATGAAATCCATATGTCCAATGACTCATACTGCAGTACTTTCTCATGGTTTGTGCATAATGACCTTTTCCAACTGATACAATAATGAGGATAAAGACAAATACAGGAGCACTTTCAATGGAGAAAACAGAACGAATACGCACAAGTTAGCTACATGCATCTTATATTTGTTGCTGCCTCTTAGCAGCCATCAACACAGAAAGAGACACAGCTTAACAGAGAAGCAATGAGCCTGAGGTACTTTCAATGGGAAAAAACACAAATTCTATAAAATTATTGGCAACAATACCTCGACAAATGGTTTTGTCTAAAGATGAGACACAGCTAAGCACTACATAAGCGAGCCAGAAGTACTTTCTACTGTAGAGAAAAACAGAGCGCAAAAAATAAACAGTAGCAACATCTCCATCAAGGATTTGACCCACAACGAGACTAAGACAAAAACAGAGGCACTGGGGCAGGTGTATCTTTTACAGAAAAAGTAACAAAGGTAAAACACTATGGCTGCAATGACTGCTTTTAAGGCATAAATACAGAGCAGGAGAAAAGGGGTCAGTGAGTCTTTCAGCAGTATAGGTCTATAGCAGAACTGCAATGACGACAACTCAACATGACCTAAGCCACTCAACTATAGGTTATAGTTAGACAGTTTATGCTGGCTGGCTATATGTTGACTGGCTAATTTCATTTGAAAATGTAATGTTTACATCATTTTGGTTTGCACCAGAGCATTGGTCTTTACTTAAAAATCACAAGAAAATTAAAAAAAAATTGCAAAACTGAATTCCTTTTTTGTTTTCCTGAAAAATAAGTAATTATGGAGATTAAATTTAAACAGAGATTTATTAACAAATGGGTTGAAATAATTGTGTTATTTTGTATTTCAAACATTGCAAAGTTTTTTGTTGAAGCAATAAAATTGAAACCTAGACACACATCTACCCATGTACATATCCTTTCAACCAGTTTGATGTGCAAGGCTTTCAACATGTATAAAGTCATGCAGACACGTTTGTTGCAGAATGAACTGAGTACTGCATGTATCAAGTTTGCATCTTCATGTAAAATCCCATTGCAATCCAGCTTGAGCATCAATAATGCAAACTGTCCTGCCTAATCTAATAGTGCAAACGTGCTTTATGTATTTCATTTATCTGTAAAACAGATGGGAAAAGAGTTCAAATGTTTTTCATTCCCAGGATGGATATTTGAGGACATTACGTCAGTTTTGTTATATATTTTCCCACATTTCTATCCTTAATTACATTTTAAATTCGGATATTTTTCACATCCTTTGCATGTAAAACTTAAAGTATCCGAAGGTCCACAGCCAATCAAACAGGAAAACACACTCTACACAGACATTCATCCGTAATTAAATACCAAAGGGAATCACACGCAAGGCTTTTTTTCTACATTTATTTTGGGCAACATTTACTATGGAGGACAGGTTATCCTGTCGATGAATCATTGTTTATTATGTCTAGAAACTCTGGGTTACCCTCGACTCTGCTACGCAACCGTAAGTCCAGTCAAGATCTCCCTAACCTTGGGTGGAGATAACAGCCTGAGTGCCACTTGTTGCAGGATGAAGCCACCCTCATCTTGCACACATGCAATCTTTTCTTCCAAAACCCCTATCTGCACTCTGATCTGCTGTTTGGGCAGTACCGTCTTAAGCACCCCCAGTTAAATCTGCGCTGATGAATAGCAATCAGTGCAGCTTGCAGATATTTACATTTTACTCATTGTGATAACCCTCATCATACACTCATGCAATCCCATTAGGACATGCTGAAGTTATTGATAAGAAAATATATTTTAATTGTCTATCATCTTCAAACTATATCTTTTGCCTTTCATTTTTTAATAGTTGCTCATTTACAACTAATGCAAAACCCCGTTTCATAAATAAAGTAGAAGAAAATGCTTTTTACTTATTTTTTTGAAAAATAAAAGCTTGAAGTTTGCAATAGGTTTGTTGAAAATTCGTGAGCAGACTGCAGCATCATGAAGACCACCAAGATGGATCAAGGATAACGTTGCTGAGATCTTTAAAGTCAGATTACAAAACAATGCATCAGAAGAACAAGAACTGCCGTTAATCCAGGTATCTGCTGCAAAAGGTATAAAAATCAGTTTTACAGCCATAAACCCCAAAACTGGTTAAAAAAAAAATCACAAAGTCATCATAGGGCGTCTTGCACAGCAACTTGTTTACTGTTGAGAAACTGAATTACACCTTTACACATTTAAAGGGAAGTTGAAGAAAGAAATGATACCTTCAGGTGACATCTAGTGTAAATAGTTTTATTAGGGAAGAAAATATTCAATGACAAAAAAAGAGGGGGAAAAAACAGTTTCACAGTACATTTCATCCTCTTAAGATGGTGAATTGAAACATACCTCTTCCAAATCCCAATGTTGCTCTGCACACACATGATGCCTTCTTACAAAAATACAACCCCTCAAGCAGAACAAAAAGTAGAAGTTGAAAGGAGGGGCACTTGGAAAATACCGGATTTAACCATCCTTCCTTACATAATTTGTTCAAGAACGGCAACAATCTATATGATTTTAATGTTACGAAAGCCTATTTGCTTGCATCTCTTGACATTACAGGGCCAGATGCACAAAAAGAATAAACCATAGCAACAAACTATTGAGGTCTGAAAATACAACAGAAAAAACATATTGGTCCTGGATTATTTGGAAATATTAGAGCTCACATGCCGAGCAAAGTGACTGGGGAAAAAAACAAAAAAAACTTGGGTCCGATCATGTGAAAGACGCAATGACACAAATAGTCGTCCTACAGAGGCGTTGGTCGCTTTATGGAGAGGTAGGATAGTTGTCATGGTCGATGCATGAAGTCCCAGGATGAATCATTATCCCAACTGTTGTTCTTAAATGTTTGAAGTAGATAAATTGAACAATATACATTAAATGTATATTGTTCATTAAATGGCTACAATAAAATAATACCAAAGAGATTTAGTCTTTGTTTAAAGAAATACTTGAGCGGTTAAACAGAAGCCAAATGGTGTTTCTGCATCTGAGAAACTATCCAGATTGAATTGGCACATGATTAAGCAGATGTCGAAAGTCAAATTAAAATGAAGAAGACAAACAGTTGGTGGAGTAGCAACAATTCCACAAAGCGCACTGCTGTTTAGATTCAGATACAACAGATTAACAAATGGTCCTGCTTATAAACTGTGATCCTTCATTTCCCTGTGGAGCAGTAATGAGGACGCACTCTGGAGTGGATGAGTCACATTCACTTAAACAAACAAAAAAAAACATCTACTGTAATATCTGAACCTGGCAGCATGATTGACCGCACCACGATGGAAAACATAACAAAATCCTTTCAGCTAATCTGAGCGATGAGTGTGTTTGTAAGAGCGGGACGTTTCAGCAAATCTGTGGGATCACGCTAAAAGCTCAACAATGCCTGTCTCCTGTGATCAGAGGAGGGATATTTTTAAATAAATTTGTTCTCATCCGGTTGGAGCCGATAAAAAGAAAAGGAGCAAATGCTTAAAGCAGATGCTTTTGAACATTATTAGACTAAGTAAAAAACTTTCTCCCATGTTCTCACTATTATGTTTTATAGATAGACCAATGGAGGTCATGAACAAATTACAACAACAAATCAGAATGTAGAGGGAAGGAAAAATAAAACTCTACAGCAAATAAAAACCTATCGGTGCACCTTTTTAGTCCGATTTCTTTTCTTTACTTATTAACTATGTGAAGCTGAAAATATCTAACACTTTAATGCACCTATGATCCTGATTTTACTTATTTTACATCAATAAATGTGTCTAAAGTTGAACTCCTGATTACAGTCCAGCCTTTCCTCATGATCTAGAAATAAAAGATGTCCCATTACATCAGTTAAAAATAAATATACAGTATCTATTGTATAGATCCCACTGCTGCACAAGACAACATTCCTTCATTTTTAGATAACAGGAAGGGGGATCCCAAAAAAACTGCTGCTCTCAGTTGATGAAGTTACAGCTGTACAGAGATGAATTTTTAAATCTTTTCCTCTTTGTGCTCTCAGGTGGAGGTGTCTCTGAACCGGGGAGGGGGGAGGAGGGTTGAAGTGGAGTCACGTTACTGGATCTGAGACTCCCGGACCTTGGCCTGCAGGGCGTCACACGTCTTCTTGGCGTCGCCGAGCAACATCGAAGTGTTAGGTTTGTAGAAGATGGGGTTATCCACTGCTGCGTACCCGACACCCAGAGATCGTTTCATCACGATGACCTGCAACAACACATAAAAAAAATTATCATTGACCATTGAGGAAGAAAGCTATAGAGAAAAATTGGAGACAAAAACTTTTATTTCCTTTGATTTCTCCAGAGAGAATAACAAATATGATCTATTATGCTACTGTAAACAGGTTGGGTCAGGTCTATTGGCTATACAAAACATGTTCATTACATTTTTTTGTACAAAAATCATAATTGGATAAGATTGCGGTCTGCTGTGTAAGGGGGGTGTGTTGCCTACTGATTTGTGACTTTCCATTCCAAAGGTTTTTGAAACGGCTTAATTTCTAGACACATAAAAAACATCAACTTATTGCCAATAAACATCTGGGTGTTTTTGTTAAACAGTTGGGCTGTTTTTGGAAGCAGCAGGAACCCAAATGGAAGTAAAAAACTGTACAAAATGTGAATTTTGAAAATAAATTCACACCCTTAGTGTAACCAATGTGATGCTCTGAATGTTGTCATTTCACAAGGACAAACTCCATTCTAATAGGACCAGCGTGGGGCTGCACCTGCACTCATAACGATCTGAATGTGGGCCAGCAGATGGACATGGTTCTGCTGTAAAAACCTCCCAGTTGTCATCATCTCTCTGGGGTTTGAGACAGATCTGATTATCCCGTCTGTGCCAGATGTCTCACCTGCTTCGCCTTCCAGACCTCCAGGACGGGCATGCCGGCGATGATGGAGTTGGGGTCTTCTTGGGCGGCCGAATTCACTGTGTCGTTGGCGCCGATCACCAGAACCAGGTCAGTTTCTGTATCCACACGGAACAAATCACAGGTTTGAAGACCACCTTTCTGCACGTGTTTCACATCTGCAGTACAGCTTGTTTTTTGTGTGTTTTTTATTATTTACTGTATATGTCTTTCAAGTGTTGGATTGAGTTGTCATAAAATAGCAAAAAACAACAGACAATTAACATACTTTTCGAGCAGAGTTGGTGAGGACCAACGTCAGATGTATCCGATTAGGCGCAGTTGAGAAAGTGGGCCCACTGAATCCATATTTTTAAGTGTGTGAAGCAAAGTTTAAAGATAATTTGGGGCATTTAAACAAATTTGTTGAGCATTTAGGTTTTTTTTTTCATTCCCAGCCTTTTGAGTTAACCTTAAAATACAAAGGATTAAAAAACAATTGAAAGTACCAAAAGAAGACTCAAAAAGGGAAAAATAGGGCAAAAAGATAGACAGATAAAAATCAAGGAAAGACTAAGCGTTGTTCCTGACATACGCACAAAAAGACACAGTAAAGAAAGGACACACACTTGTGAAGAAATGAAAAAGATGAGAAAGGGAGAGGAAGAATAACCATTGGAAAGGAATCAAGGAACACAGGAGAGAGAGAGAGAGAGAGAGAGAGAGAGAGAGATGGGGAAAGTAAAGGATAGAGGCATGAAACAGGAGAGCGAAGGAATAACAGAAGAATCAAATAAATAAGCATAAAAATGTAGGTGTTCTACCGCAAAACCAAAATAAAGTTAGAATTGAGCATGCACGAAGATGCATGACAAAAGAGGGACAATTATTTTATTTAAAATCTCTTAATTAAATGAACAATTGCTTTTGTCTGAAAAATGTCACCATAAGTTGAAGAGCAATTGTAATAAAACCGTGTAAGAAATTGAAAAGCTGGACTCACCGGGGAAGTCCTCATTGATTTCTTCCATTTCCAAGACAATGTCATACGGGACACCTGCTTCGGCCAGCAGCACGTTGAGCTGACCGGGCATACGGCCGGCGACGGGGTGAATACCAAACCTGGAGGAAAACACACCTCAGGTCCTCACTTTGCACAAAAAACCTTACTTTACAAAAACAACTCTGACTGGACAGGAGAGATGTCGGAGGTGGCCGAGGAGGAATCAAAATAAACCGAATCAAGAAGAGGATTCAAAATAAATCTAACGAGTTTGTGGACAAATTAATCTGAGAGATATGAGCAATAACAATCAGATCACAAACTCTCACAAACACCTGATTAGTGAGCTCTCTTTTGTTTGTAACTTGTGCACAGCTCTCAAACTCAATTGACCATGACATGTAATCAGTTTAGGTAATTAGTAGAAGGCTGCTTGTTCCTTTCGCCATTCAAGCAGAGTTTAAAAGAACTCTTGTTTCTAGCAAACAAGCATATGTTATAGATGAGGAAAGAAGAAAGTGGAGCTTTGATCTCAGAAGAATCAGCATTTTGTGTTGTATTGCTGCATCTAACGAACAACAACAGAAAGGCAGATTGCATGAGACATAAGAAAGACACAAACAATTACACAGGCTGTTGGGAATAAAGGGATAAATTAGGAAACAGAGTAAGAAGACAAAACAGAAGAAAAAACCTGAACGTTTTCTACTTTTTTACCCCTCTGACCACCCACTTTCCTCTAATCAGGCACAAATGCTCTAAGCAGCAGCAGCTGCCACAGCCAGGATCAAACGGCAGAGGCAGGAAAATTAGACGAGGTTCCGCTGTACCTTTTCTGTCCCTCGTTAGCATTTCCTTCTTTACAAAGACACACTGGTCTCTACATGCAAACCCATTTTCTTATCAGCCAGATGGAAGCAGCAACCATCGTTTATTACCTACCAGTAGAACATGAGCACAATGTAATCTACAATGCCCATGCATTTGTCTTCTGTGGTTCTTTATTGACTATAAGTAATAAACACTTCTTTCTAAAGCTATTTTTTTCTTAAGTAAAAAATAATGTGTAAAAAATAAGACATAAAAGAAAGGGAGCAGAACTGAATAAGTTTACATTTCTACATGCCTCCTTTTCAAACATATAGTTGTGAAAAATCTAAATTGTGGTATTTGAATTGTGAATAAGAACGAACGAACGAACGAACGAACGAACGAACGAACGAACGAACGAACGAACGAACGAACGAACGAACATCCATCCATCCATCTTCTTTACACCTAAACTAAACCCCAAAGGGAGAGTTTTGCAAATGTGCAAAACAATTGAGCTCATTATGTTCTTTATAGCATTTATAATACTGACCATAATGACCTACTGTTGTTTGGAACTCAAAATCCAGTTTATCACATCATATGAAAAAAAAACAACATACTTTTAAGAACCAGAAACATAAATACAGCAAAGGCAGGTATTATGTAGAAACCCGTCAAGATCCATCACGATAAGCTACATAAGGCCAGTTTTAAACAAGCTGTGATTCATACAAAAACAATAATGGAATGTTAATTGGAAGAATAAAGCATAGTAAGAAAAAAACATTCACAACAAATAGGGAGATTGCAGATTTGAGAGGACTTTGAAGCAAAACCCTTAAAGAGAGTTTGAGGGGAGATTCACAAGGCTGGATTAAGTGCTTTAAGAGCCACCAGAAAGGCTTCGATTGTCCTTGTGTTAAAGTGAGTGGTCCACAGACTCCTGCGGGACACTTACAGGTCGTTTGCCTGTTTACACTGCAGATGGCATACAGGTCGCATTTACTGGCAGTGTGAACGGCCCGGTAAAAAAATCGGGATTGAGTCACTTCAGGCTGCAGTGTGAACGCAGCCTTTGATGAAAAGTACATTTTGCAACTTATTAGCAAATCGTGGCCTTGGAGTCTTGACACAGGGTTGGGGGTGTTTTATCAGGTCTAAAGCCGGAGCAGCCGTTTACAACCACATTTTACTGGTTCCATTTGCTTGCAAGTCTAACAGATTTATTTCTCTCAGGAGAACTTGGCACCTGCCCACACTACGAAAAGAAAGTGTGTTAGTGTTTGGCTGGCAAGCAAACTGGCAAACAACAATGGTGGAACGGCACACAAAAATCCTGGTGTGGTAAAATAACTCTGTCTTAAAAAGTCATGGTTTGGTGCATTTTATCAGGACAAGCATAGAAAAATGTACAAGACTCAAAAAATTAAAATCTTCCGATAATATAAATATGTAGCATTAGTATGTTATGTATTCAAATAAAAGAGACAGCATAAAGCTCTCCGGAGATTTGTTTTGATTATTAAAAGTCAATCAGAAATGTACCTGACTTTCTTGCCAGCCTCTGAGAGCATCTTTACCAGCTCGGCGATGGGATACTGAGCCTTTGCAGCACAAAGTCCGTAACCTGAAAGAGATTTTAAAACAGGAACATGAGTTGATTTCGACCCTGATTCAAAGAATTCAAATGTGACTGTTTAAAGGTAAGATGATCTGAGTGAAGCAGCCTTTCTCCTTCACCTCTCTTCAAAATAAACAATTGGTGTCAAATGTAGCAAAAAAATTTTGTTTGTGCACATGTCAATTTAAAGATGTTAACAAATGTTTCCAGGTCAAAAAACAGACCACATTTAGAAAAATCTAATGAAATAGAGTGTCGATAAAACACACATTCCTTCATCTCACCTCTCCATCTTTAAAACTCAGGTCTTGCTTATGTTCTTATGCATTGCTGTGTATTAGTGCCAACATAAAAACAAAACATTATTATGATTCGTCTTTAAGAATTATGCTGTAAAAGTAATGTTAACATTGGTTTTTTCTCAAATTCCAAAAATAAACATCTTAATGAAGGTTGAATTTACTAAAAAGGTCTGATTTTAATTCCTCCACTCTTAAATTACTTTCATGTGAAAGATGCAGGTGCCAGGTTTTAGACTTTTATTTTGCACCAAACAGTTCAGTGATGTTTACAAGCCTCTTCTAAAGGACTCAGAAACTGTCCTGTTACAACACAACAGACAGGGAGACACGGCTAAAAAAAAATCTCTCCAAAACTATGCCGTTTGTCTTCCAGCTAAACTATCCGAAGATTTTCACTTTACGCTCCTCCGTAGTATTTCTTTTGCAAGTTTTATTGCCAATATTCTCACATGAGTTGTCTTGCGTAAAGGAAAACACATGCTTCCAGACCATGCTGTGATGGTTCAGACAAAAGCCAGGAAAACACTTCTGTTTATCAAGCCGGGCCTTAACTGTTTCCACAGACGTCAATCAGCCAAAGTGACTGTGACGGCTCCAATTAGGAAGAACGCTTTGAATGGAAACAAGGGCAATGACTAAAAGCTGGCGCCGAATAATGATGCAACACTATTAGACAGTATTGTGGCACAAATACGTATTAGTCTTTCGCAAATTGCCTCCAGCAGATTTTGTTGTATCTTACATATTTGTAATGAGGTGCCACGCCACACGTCAGAGGGACGATGAGTTTATAAGGAACACGTCCTTTTTTCTTTAAGAGCTTAAAGAAAAACATTCCAGCACATGTTTTTTGATCAAAATTCCTCATTTATAGACTTCAAAATCAGTTTCTGTTTCAGCCCGTAAGTAAGAACGGAAAGAGACAGATGGAAGGGTTCACAAATGGATAGAAGGATGCTACAATAGAGAAAAGACAGAAGATAAACTTTAAAATATTTGTTAGTTTATAAATCACTGGATGGTTTAGCACCAAAAAACATTAAAGATCTGTTGTATCCACTCGGGTATTCTGGTTCTCGTCTGCTCTGCATTCCCAGAACCAAATATGAAGAAGCAGCTTTTAACTTTTATGCACCACAGATCTGGAGCAAAATTTCAGAAAACTGCAAAACTGCTGAAACACAGAGTTCTTTCAATCAAACCTCACTAAAAAAACCCACCTGTTGAGAGTTGCCTTTGATTAATAGTAACTGGAACATTGGTCAACATATTTGATGAGTATTTGCTTAGTGGTTTTGGTGATGGCAAAATCACCAAAAATCAAATATGTTTTTATAGTGCAAAGCAGTGTAAATTGACTTGCTGCTGAAATGTGCTATACAAATGAACTTGACTTGACTAGAATGGATTGATGACTAATTATTGACTGATGGGTTCAGGGTGGACTAAAACTTTGCTATTCCAGTTCAGAGTAATAGTAAAACCCAGGTTGGTTCCTTTAAATACATGCAGGTGTTTCAAGAAAGTCCTTTCACACACACATATATTCATATTTGTATATAAAATAATCCTGCTGGATTACTGCCATTTTTGTCAGTCTTACTGATTGTAGTTTTACATGAAGTTTTATTGAGTCTCGATATCATCAGAAGGGAAAGCTGAATATCTTAACCTACATTTGATGCCTCGCTTCTCTTTCACTGGGCCACGGGAGTGCTGTAATTTGGCAATTCTTGTAAATTACTGTGATTTCCTCAGAAGTTTTTTTTTTGTTGCAAAATTGGTATTGTGCTCTGTGACTATTTGCAGAATAGGTGCTTTTTCAGCCTGTGTTTACATGTACCCACATGGTCATGGTAACCCCGAAAGCATCACCACAGTCTTAAGGAAAGGACTCGAATGTTGTCTGGGGTCACCCAATAATTCACGCAGCAGGCTGAGACTATGGGAAGCCGTGACACGTCCTGCGTCACCCTTAAATATGAGAAACATGTGAAACAGATAAATGTGCAGCTGGAACTAAGGTTGTGTTTAGACCCCACGCATCAGCCCTGAAAAATGAGCTACAGGCCAGTTTGGATGATAGTTGTCAACAAAACCCTGTAAAGCCTCATCTCGTCTAATTTCCCTCTGACCTTGCATACATACTGTAGAATGTCTTATTTACTGCCGACCACACAGAAAACCAGGCCAGGGTGTTTTTGTGTCTGTGCGCGCTCTGCCGGGACTTGTCAATTACCCCAGAAAACTGTGACGCAACACAGGTTGAGACGAGGTTAAACAAACAGAACGCACTTTGCTCGTGCCGGGAAAGAAAAGTGACGAGAAAAGTCAAAGCGCCATGTTTTTCCAGACCTCTGTGTGTTTTACCTGGAGTGATGATTATGTTGTGGGCCTCTTTAATCATGTCGACAGTCTGTTCCACGTTGACCTCTGTGTGTGTCCCCGTGATCTCCATGGGCTTTCCTGTCCCGGTGGAGGATGTGCCGTAACCGCCAAGGATCACGTTGGCAAGTGAGCGATTCATGGCCTAAGAAGGCAGGAAATATTTACATTTGTCTCCTAAATAAAACCCCTTTTACTATAATAAGAAGGTACAGAGACAAGATGCAAATCAAAAAGAGTCAAAAGAGGTTTTCACATTTAAAATGGTAAAGAGTCCCTCCTGCAGGACAGGAAAGGAACAACGTTTAACAGTTTGTCCAGCCAAGCAAAATAAACTCATCACTGTAGCTCTTTTTTTTTTTTTTTGCTAAATCTTAAGCGCTAGGACTTTTTTTTTTTAAACTGTACACTACTTACCACACACATAATGTAAGACAGAATGGCTCCAGAAGAGCCGATGAGAGCGCCGACGATGGTGAGCAGGTTGTTGTTCAGCAGGAAGCCCTCGGCACACAGCGCCCAGCCCGAGTAACTGTTGAGTACAGTGATGACCACCGGCATGTCCGCTCCGCCGATGGCCGCAGTCAGAGTTACACCCTGAAGGACAGGAGGAAAATGAGGATGTTTTATTGAACGGGTGGAAGACAGTAACTTTTGAGACATTATGCCTATCAAGCAACATTCCTATGCATTTGTAATAACATGATTTAATTAAAACATTTATTCTTTCAGACTCGAACCCGTTAACTGAACAGGTTTATTGAATAAAATTGCAACAATAAGCAACAGTGAATCGGCTTCTGAGCTGCAAAAAAAAAAATCATTAAGTTGCAACCTGTTTTTAATCGTCCCACTTTTTTTGTTTTCTTTTTTTTTTTTTTTTTTTTTTTACAAAACCTTACACTTGATGAAAATAACTGAACAGGTACAATTAATTACCTATTCTCTTGTATCGCTATAGCTTTGAAAGCCACAGATTACAAACAAAAAATAATAAACCCAGCTGGTTTAGTGATTTATTATTTGATTTAAATGCTTAAAAAAGTGAAACGTTCACCTGGAGAACAAACATTTTTCACAATTAGGTACAGATGCTCTTTGTTCCTCTACCATTTGTATCGCTGTTGTTTAGAAGAGGCCAACTGTAGTTACCAAAGAAGCAACGAGATCCGAGACCGACTGTTTCATTTATTTCAGTTCAGAATTCATAAATGGTTCCTTCTGACCACCTGCAAAGTCTATTTTTAAAATCCTCTGCAAAAGACAACACACACATTTACAGTGGATGATTCATAACACTGCTTGGAATACTGATTAGGTCCACAAATAAGGAAGGTGAGATAATAATCAGCAAACCAATTGTTGTATGCAGTGACACTGAAACTCCAGCTGCTGGTTTAAGCAAGGACCCATACAAAAGGCTGAGTTTTTTCTATTTTTTGTGAATGACAACTGTGAATTTATGTCTAATCTCTTCAGATTTGCATGAATATGATCTATTTTAAAATATAAAACTCAAGTGCTTTAATGCATAACCTAAAGCAGTTTCATTTTTATTTGATAACTCAATTTTTTTTTTTTTTTACTGAATAACATTTACAAAATGTAAGATTTCTTTAATAAGCAATGAATAGTTGGAAAAGCAGAAGAATTTGCCTTTTATTGGTCCAGAGGAGCTTATTATTGACCAGATGAGATCAAAACCTTTCAAACCTTTAAGTGCTGAGAAATTATTAGTTTGTCAGAAGGAATGTATCAAACCTCTCTGCTTGTGACTGCCAGATTTCTGCTCCACTCAAACTTCCCACACAGCTCCTGTTTTCTGTGACTTGACATTTATTAACAATTCCCACTTTTGTTACATTTCTCCTTATTTCCCATCTCCAACATGCCTTTTTTCTGACTCTTAAAAGCTAGCTCTCCTTCCTGGAGTTTATTGAGGTTTTTAATAGCATTCTTACATGTTTAGCCTGTCAGTCAACATGTAAGAACATTTCAATCTGTGATGTCCAGGTTTTTCTGCTTTTAAAAGCCCCACGCTGAGAGAGACAACAGATCTGAGCAACACACGCATGCAGCGTACCATGACGGCAGACAGGGCAGAAACCGATCCCAGACAGGTCATGCCTGTGGTGTAACTTGGATCCAGCATGTAGGGAACCATCCCACCGACGCTAGCAGCCATGAGCGTGGCATTGAGAGCGTGGCGGCCGGGGAGCATCAGAGGAGCGCTGTTCAAGATGCCTGCAGAAAAAACAGAGGCAAGTGGGTATAAAGCAGAAAAATAGATGCGTCTAATCATTTTAAGCATATAATGCAGAAGTATTATTTATTTTAAATAGCTTAGGTCTATCATATTTTCTATCTGCAGAGTGTATTTATTGTGAATGACAATAAAATGCTAAAATTCTATCAATTTTTGTCTAAAAATCTGTCATGGAAAATCACCTGAAGCTTTACTAAAACTAATACTGGTCTAAGACTAAAACTCGCCTATAATTAGGCCGCTTCACAGCCATTTGCAATAAATTATACAACTGTGTTACTCACAGTAATGGCAGCCCATTAGTACTAATCTCTATATGAACTTGATGGTGAGGGAAGTCTAAGATTTCTCCACCATATTCACATGTGTTTTATTTATTGCTTACTTCTTATGCAAGTTAACTTCAATGAGCTCTTAGATCCGTTCAGGTCGGAAGCCTTAATTCATATATTTACAAGGAACCCTGCACTGATGAAGGCAGAATCTCAAAGCCAGGTTTCTATAAACTGATCATTTTTTAATTTTCCATCCTTTTGCAGAATCCAGTTTATAGAGTTCTCTGCTGTGTTTTATGGATTTTTAAGCATAAATATTAAAGTTTACAACCAAAAGATGAACAGATGATAAATGGATGGATACAAAAATCAATGGACAAAGACAGGAAACAAATGGGTGGATGTTACAAAAGGGTGGATAAATATATGGATTGATAAATGGTAAGAACAGAAGAAAAGACAGTAGAATGGACAGATTCAGTCGGACGCATGCACGGGCAGACAAACGGATGGATGATGCAGACCACTTCCTGTACTCCTCCATAAACTGATTTTACCAGCAGAAGGCTTCGGATGCCTCAGTTCTCGGACCAGTTCAATTCGCCTCACCTTGCAGTTTGCCGTACGCCACCAAAGAGCCGCTGAAAGTGATCCCGCCGATGTAAGTGCCGAGGTAGGCGACTATCTTGGTCAGGTTGGCCGCGGGGTCCGTGGCAAAGTGAGGGTATTCGATCATATATTCGGCCACGCAGGTGAGCACCGCAGCCAGGCCCACCAAGCTGTGGAATGCAGCCACCAGCTGAGGCAAGTCACTGATCTCAATCTTCTTGGCAATGGTCAATCCTGGAGATAGAGACATAACAGATAAATAAAGATAAATAAAAAAAACAAAACAAAAAATTACAGAATGCTCCTTAAGGTCCTGAGCATAAATACCATGAGAATCACAAGCACGCACACTCATAGTACTGCCGGGAAGTGAGCCCTGTGGAAGAGCCAGGTGCTGCTGACGAGGCCCACCTTGGGAAATGTTTCTGTTGGCCTACAGCGAGTGTGTTTGTACACACACGTGTCCCGCAGGAAGCCTTTCAACGCGGCTATATCTGGTAAAGAGCATTATTAGTTGCGCGGATAGTTTAGTCTGGATTTCAACTTTGTTACTGGAACAATTAGCATTTAAATGATCCAACTGTCCCAGAGCGGAGAGCTGGTGAGTAATACCCGACGCTGGTTGTTCAGATAGACCTCAGGCATCTGGAGAGTTAGTCATGCCGTGTTTGATGTAAACATCAGAAACCCTGAGCACACCTGCTTCTTAATCTTCCTAAGCTTGGAAAACAACAGAAAGCCCCACGCCCATCTGCCGCAGCACCATTCTTCAAGTATTAGGCATTGCCTTCAAGACTCTCAGGTTATTCTGTTCAAGTAAATTCAAACGCGCTCACCAGCCGTTCCACCCACAGCCATAGCTGCGCTCATCTGAGCCAGGAGCTCGGGGCTCGGTTTGAGGGCACCCAGAGTGGCAGCCAGCCCTCCTGCGACTCCGATCATTCCCAGAGTGTTACCCAGGCGAGCGGTGGTCTGGTTGGAAAGACCTGCCAGGGCACCGACACAGCACAGACCAGAGCCCAAGTACATCATCTGTGGAGGAAAAGAAGGGTCTAATAATTCCAGTTGTACAACATCTGGATCAACAATGGTGCATTCAGAGGTCTGTTTTCCACTAGTTCTCAGGGGGGTTTTCCACTGCAGGCAAGTCAATTGATCCTCTTGTTTGGTCCGGAAGTGAACTTTATTTATTTTATTTTACTTTTCCTTTTGGTGCGGTTTGCTTTAACATTTTGCAAGCGGACTATAATTTGAAAACAAAGCCATATCTGTGACAATCATTGCTCTGATTACACAGTATAAAGTGCACTTTTGTCCAGACCAAATAGGGGAAGCAAACTCTGGTCCGTTTAAAGCGAATCAGACAAAACGTCCACAAATCCTCTGAACACATGGCTACGAAACCATCATCACTCTTCACCTGTTCTACGTTGTATCCAGCTTGCAGAGCAGCGGCATAGCCACCAACAAAAACGCCGGCTGGAAGCAGGTAGAGGTAGTTGTACTCAGGAGGATCAGTGGGACGTTTGAACATGTCCAGCATCCTCTGGGTCACCAGGAAGCCACCTGGGACGAGACAAAACTAAAACAAATTATATATATATTATGTACTTAACAGGCAAATCTGCAAAAAACATAAGGTCTAAAATCTATTTCAAAGAGGAAAATAAATATGTGGAAGAAAAAAAATAGTTCAGGGGAAAAAGTGTGGCGGCTGCCAGTCGGAGCACCTGAAAGAGGTCAACGGGTGCCGCAGAGCCAACAGCTTTCACTTGTTGCCAAGTTCAATAACAAATGTCAGGAATTTAATGAGTCTACTTTATGTCATATAACCATTTCAACAGAAACATCAGAAGTTTCCCAGTGTCCCAGTGTTTTACAAACAGATCACATTACTGTCTGGTATGATTGTAGCCACATGCACACACATATAAAAGGTGAACCTGAGGTTAGCTTATGTTTCTACCAGGTACTCGTTGTTCGAAGCAAATATATTCCGCTTAAAAACACAGAATAATATATAGAGTACTATTTCTGCAGACAGGTTTAAGTAAATATATTAATATTGAGGAATTTTTATTGCATTTAAGCAATGGACGACCAGAATCCAATAATATTCTTTTAACATTTCCACTGGGGTTTATTTTAACCAAGAATGACTCCACTGGTGGAAATAAAATAAAGGCTCCAAAAGGAAAAGAAATGTGAAAACCTAAACAGATTTTTTTTTTTCTAAAGAGCTTTAAAATATTTAAGGTTTGAGGTCAAGGGTGCATTAGGTATGAAACAAGGTGAAGGCTAAGCTTCCAGATCTATTAACTTACATTTAGTTTAACAAGAAAATTATTTGTATGCATGTTTTGTGCCTGGGTGTGGCTTAAATGTTTCCCATTCAATTATCATTACAAACTATTTTATATTTACAGACCTTAATATTCATTTAACCACTCTTTGCTGTATGTATTGCTTTCCCCAGTTGAACCTGATCTAGGCCTGAGGGCCAGCAATTTTTTCAATTTAAAGGGCTACAAAATAAAACTTACTTAACAAAACTATTCCCATGTCTGATTTTAGAAAATAATTAATCTGACTTTTACAAATGAAAAACTATATAAGACGAGCTAAGTGAGCCATTTTCCTCAATTTGTTAAAGAATAATAGCCTTTTTCAAAATAAAAACACCCGGTTTGTAGTCTATAAAAACAAGCCTGGTACAGTTGGTGCCATCCTTTTTATGCAGATATTGCATAGAAACATAAAGAACTGCTAAAACCACCCTTCTGCATTGCCTTTATAATTAAAAACATTTCTTATTTGGTTTTATAAGAGCAGCAATAGACCAAAGAGCCACATGTGGTCCTGGAGCCTCAGGTTGCAGATCTGTGCTCTTTGAATTTTGATGTAGTTCATTTAGATATTATCATTACACACTAGAGTGAAGTGGGCCTTTCTGTGTTTTGCGGTAGTTTTAGAGTCTGTGTGGACACGGATATTTTTACAAAAGTAACAATAACATCCCTCAGCTAGGGACTCAGATTATATGTGGGCCCTGTGTGCATAAATAAAGTTAAAGTATTTAGTGTAAATATTTCTTAAATTGAAAAGTACGGTGGCTATGCTATATCTGTGTACTCCAAAGATCATAAAAGACCAAAATAGTTCACATAAAAATTAATCCTTCACTTGAAAACTGTATGAAAACCAAAAGATGCTAATCGTTAAAACTTCAAACTGAGTGCGGAAGGAGGGCTTTGCGATATTGAAAAATCTTGCGACGGTGGAATTATTGGTAAATAATGTGTTGATAATATCAGTTGTGATATAAGAATCGGCTGCTGTGAGACTCAGGCTAACTGGATAAATATTAGCAGGAAAAATACAAGTTCATCACACCTGGCATATATTGGCCAACAATCATTGGTACAGCCAGGTCATTTTTGTAAAGAAGAATTTGTTCTTAATAATTCACCGACTTAATAAAGGCTAAATAAAATTATTGGACTCCAGGTAGGCCTATGTGATATGAATGTTATGCAGACTGATACTGCAATGAAGATACATTCGCTATATATTGTGTAGCCTTACTGACGCCATCATTTAACTGTAAAAAAACAACAACAGGAGTCCAGAAATGTAAATGTTTCTCCACACTCTGTTTTCCCTTTTCCAAGAAATCTTGATACAACCTATTAGGGCAAAGACTGGATGTAGTTAATAAAAAACACTGATGTTCAATAACATAAATTTTTTAAAATTAATTAAATTTTATCAGTGAGAATATTAGGCGTTAGATTTCAAGTTCTGTTTTGTGAGAATGAGATTTCACGAGTTATTTTCCCATCTCGGTTGGCAGTATGTTGTTTTTTTCTGTCCGCATGAGTTTTTGGGGGAAATTTGGCAAAGAGCTTAAAAATGTCCCCAAAGAAAACATCAAAAAATAACAAGTATGTAATACATACCTTGTGCTGTATAAGCTATGTTATGATCAATTACATGATGCCTGTCAGCTGTTCGTTTACTTGCGTAGGTTTGCCCTGAAGGCCTCCTGTTAGCATGCAGAAATTAAAGTGTGGAAGAACACGGTTTCCCAGGATTATTAGAGAGCGATGAGTATACTAACGATTTCAGGAATTATTTATCATCGTAAAGGGAATTATTCAGGGGAGACAAATGACTGGATGTGTGTGGTCCAAGCCTTAGCCACTGGCTAAAAAGGGACAGCTGAAATGATGTTTTGGTGCAATCGACGCAAACCAACTCGATCACCGGCGTAAAGTTGATATATTTTTGGCTTGGCATTGCTGTGGCCCGGGTCACTGTGAGGCATCTGCATTTGGGTGACTCACCGGCAATGTTAACTGAAGAGATGAAGGCAGCAAGCACAGCCAATGTCTCTGCAGTAGTAGATGGCAAGTAGCTCCCTCCCATCAGGGACAGACCACCCACAGCCGTCAGACCTGCAGACCACATATACATACATATCCGTGTGTCAGTGTTCATGAAATTACATTTTCATAATAAAGGACATGGCAATAAAAAAAACTTGGCGAAGCTGCTGAATACAAGGGAGGAACTCTAAACGTTGAATCAACACTTATTAGATTTGTTTATCAGAACCTCTACAGACACATTGCTCCGAAAACAGTTTGCCTGCCGGACTGGAAAAAGAAAGAGAGGGGAAGATAAAACGATAAAAAGCACAAAGAGAGTGTGTGTGTGTGTGTGTGTGTGTGTGTGTGTGTGTGTGTGTGTGTGTGTGTGTGTGTGTGTGTGTGTGTGTGTGT